>JAOTOM010000996.1:0-54258 GCA_034440615.1 Ashinkailepas kermadecensis | reverse complement strand
AGGGGGGAGTGCGGTCAGGGGTTACATCAGGAAATTTTAGGGTGGATTTGAGTACTTGCTGCAAATGATGAGCAATGCTGTATTTATTCCTGTTTTTGGAGGGCCGACCGGGTTTTTTTTTCCATGCGACATTGGGGGGGGGGGGGGGATTTGGTTGTGTTGTTGTTCGGAAGTGGTATCTGACGAGTTGTAGGGTTCTGCGGTGTTGTAGGCTAGGGAGATTGACCTCACCCCGGAGACTGGTAATAGGTGTGGTGAGGTGTGCTCCGGTGATGAGGCGGAGTGCGTGGTTTTGTGTGTATCCTAGTGATTTGGTGAGTGAGGGGGATATATGATCGAAGATAAACGCATTGTATTCCAGGATTGAACGAATCAGTGCAATGTAAGTTTTCCTAAGGGTAGTCCTGTCTGCACCCCAGTCACGCCCGGAGATGCAGCGCAGGATATTAAGACGGACAGCGCAGCGCTGTTTAATATAGGTAATATGGGGGCCAAAATTGAGTCCTTTGTCTAGGATAACTCCGAGATATTTGAAGGAGGTTTGGAGGGGGATAATTTCGTCGCGATAGCGGAGCGGTTTAGTAGGGGGGGTGTATCTGGGAAGCCTGGAAAAGAGCATTGTGACAGATTTAGTGGGGGGATACCTGTAACCCCCAGAGGGAGCACCATGAATCAATGTGATTCATGGCGAGTTGTATGTAATGATTAGCCGTGTCTGCTAATGGATGGGTACACCAGATGGCTAAATCATCCGCATATATATAATATTTTAGAAGGGGGAAATCAGGGGAAGTTGGTCTAATGCATCGTTAATCATAATCAGAAATAAGGTGGGTGACAGGACGCTGCCTTGGGGCACGCCTTGCTCAAGGGAGTGTGGCTGGGAATATATGTTTCCGCAGCGGACGACAAAGGAACGGTTTTCTAGAAAGTTGGTGATAAAGGTGGCCATTCTGCCCCTTATACCAATTCGGTGTAATTTGATTCGAAGGGCAGAACTATGTACTTTATTAAACGCGGATGTTAGGTCTAAAAAGGGCGATAGTTTCGGATTTTTTCCTGAAACCACGCTGGATTGGGTCTACAAGTTCGATCAGGTTATCAGTGGTGCTTCTCTTTGGTCGGAAGCCGCTCTGAAAGGGGGATATAATTTTGTTGTTTTCGAGATAGACTCTGATTCGTCCATTGACCATGCGCTCAAAGATTTTGCAAGCACAACTAGTGAGAGAGATAGGGCGATAGCTAGAGGGGAGATGTCGAGGTTTGGAAGGCTTAAGTATAGGAATAATGATACTAGTAGACCAAGAGGGTGGAAAGGTGCCCTCAGTCCATAGTTGGTTTAGCGCCGAGAGGAGGTTATCTTTACCTGAGTCAGAGATATTTTGAAAGAAAATATATGTCAAGTGATCAGGTCCAGGAGCTCTGCTGGATGCCTTGGAGAGGGATGAATTTAATTCCTAGAGGGTAAAGTGTGCGTTGTAGGGTTCGGTGTTGTCTGAGTCGAAGTGGCAAGTGGCCAGAGTGTCGCGAAGGAAGGAGGTGGTGTGCTCTGAGTATTGAGTGTTGGAAGATATGTCAGAGTAATAAGTGGCGAAGTGTTCCGCGACGGCCGTGGGCTCAGTTATGTGCTGCTGGTTAATCGTCAGTTGTGGGAATGCGCGGTGTGGGGCTCTGCCATTCGAAAAGTAGCGAAGTTGGGTCCAGATTTGGGAGATGGAGGTGTAACGGTTGAAGGTGTTCGAGTAGAGTTGCCAGCTGTGTTTCTTGGCCGAAAGGATAGTTTGCTGACAACGTAGTTTTGCCTCGCGGGCTTCTACCATGTTTTGGAAGGTGAGGTTTTTCCGAAATTTGCGCTCAGCCCGCCGCCGTGAGGCGACGGCTCGTTTGCACTCGTCGTTCCACCACGGCACGGATTTACGTTCGGGTGGGCGACGAGTTTTGGGTACATGCTTTTCTGCCGCGAGTAGTATGGCATTGAGCAGTGCCGAAATTGGGGGGTGAGACTGAGGTGGGATGAGATTATCAATTTCCTGGGAGAAAGATGGCCATTTCGCTTTGCGAACATTCCAGTTGGGCATAAATAAGGTCTCTAGACTGGGCTGAGCGTTCGAGGGTGATGTGGATTGGGAAATGATCACTAAACAGGGGGTCGGGTTGAACGTGCCAGGAGAAAAGGGGAGAGATAGAAGCCGAGGCTAGGGAGAGGTCAATGGCAGACGGGCGGTACGGGCGGATGTCTGTGTTGTGTGTGCGTGTTTGGTCGTTTAAAAATACCATGTTGTGGGTGTTTAGGAGTGTTTCAATATGGTGTCCGCGCTGGGATGTGGTGTGACAACCCCATGCCTGGTGGTGGGCGTTGAGATCACCCAGCACCAGACAGGGGTGTGGGAGAAGGCCAAAAAGAGTGGTTACAGAGGATAGAGATAGAGTATGCGTAGGAGGAAGATAGAGGGAAAGTACAGTAAGTTCTAGTTGTGCAATTTGAACGGATACTGCAATAAAATTTAAGTCATTGGGAATGGAGATAGGGCGATGGAGAAGGGTGTTCGAGACGAATAAGGCTACCCCGCCGCCGCGGGATGTACTGTTTCTGTTTTGGAAATAAAGAGTATAACCGAAGATGTTAAAATTATGCGGATCATTGTCGCGCCATCTAGTCTCCTGAACGGCGGCAATCAATGGTTTATTTCTGATGATATATTCCTTGAATTCTGCCCAATGGGATATGAGGGACCTCGTATTCCATTGGAGCAAGAATTCAGTGGTGGGTGTCTGCATTAGTGTTGTGTTGTGTGGTGGTGATCACGCTCTCGCAGGCGTGTGTGTGGCGGTGAGGGCGTGATGGGGTCGTCCGTCTCGTAGGAGGCGGACGACCCTGGTGATGTGGACAGGGGCTCTGGATCCCCAGAGGGGTCCGGGCTCGGGGAACGGGAGCAAATGCTAGATTCCGGGGACAGAGTGGGGGGGCGACGGCCCTGAGGGGGCGGTGTAGAAGAGGCCCGAGCCTTAGTCGGCGCAGCCTGTTGGCGGTGGGGGGGGGGGGGAGCTGAGCGTTAGAGCGACCAGTGACTGGGGTCGCTGCTGTCTGCTGCGCGGCCCGATAGTGGTAGGCTGTGTCGGCTTCCGCGAGGCTTGCGTTTCAATTCATGTTTCCGAGGCCCGTCTTCTTTTAATCATTGATTCAGTTTTGTTATATTTGCATGGCTTCGTCAAACGCGACATTAGCTCTCTTTTCAAATCCCAAAACGTATTCGAATTAAATTATGAAGCCTATTTCATGCAACCTGTACACATGTATTGCACGCGTTAGCCAGTGAAATAAATATGTTTGCCAACAGTCTTCATTTTAAATCAAAGAATGACTTTTTCTCATTCTTCTTCAAAACGGCCGATCACCACAAATGCAGCTTTTAAGATGTATTTATCACAGGAATACAAGTACGACATACAGGAACAATGAGCAGAGTGCATGATCACATACTATTTACCACTATCGAGGTGTTAGCTACTCATCTTACCAACCGATCAATAATCATATCGCCTATGCTTAGCTGCACGCATCACCTTGACGAATATGCCGAGTCTTGGTCCTTCTACACAAGCAGGTGCGTACGGCAGTACGCAATATGCACTCAAGCTGCCATTGCATTATCGACAAGTCGAAGCGCGCAAAGCCAGCGACCACACACACACACAGGATACCGTTTTGCTTTGCCTGCTCGTGACATGAGACACATCACATCATGCATACCGCTTGTCGATTTCACGGTCGTTCGCAGATGAGCACGTGGCATGAGGCCACCGACTCTCTGAGCTCGATGAATGATACAAACACGCATGCAACCCCCCCCCCACACACACCATACGAAAACGTACATGCACACATGCACACACATAAATACACACACACACAGCGCGTGGTGGCCCCAGTCTGGACGCAGTACATGACGCACCGGCACCCGGCGCAGCAACATGGCATTGCTTCAACGCAATCTGAGCCCTGCGTATTGCAGCACAAAGCACACACGACAGTAGCGCTTGACATGGAGCCGGCGTACTCTGGCGGGCTCGGCGCGTAGCTGATGTAGGATCACTTCACTGCGGCCGAAAATCCTCCGGCAAGCTTTGTGCGAAATAGCACGGGTTCACTTCAGCACACCTGCAATCTTCCGGGGCAGATTCAGTACGCACATCACACGCGTGCACTGCAATACGGCCTGCCCGGCCGTGGCAGATTTAGCACGCATCCTATGGCACAAGGTCTCACAGCTGACGCGGTTCCTAATGTGGAATCTCAGAACATCTCCTTGACGAAGCCGAAGCCGTACTTTGCTGCCTTCTCTCTGATGACGTTGCCGAGTGTGGGGGGACCGCAGTAGAACACGGTCACCTTGCCGCAGCGGCGGTGGCGGATCTGGCTGAAAACCTGTAACCGAGGCAGACCATCTCAAACTGCAGCCGAAATCCGCTCAACTGAAACAAATCCGCTCACAAAATCTCCCCTCACCCCCCCCCCCCCCATTCCATCAAAAATCCGTGGCGACGCACATGGCTCTGGCCAAAAGTATGTCTCAAGGTCATATCATGTCAATGTCGTCTCACCAACGACACTCACAATATAGCTACGGCAATCAGTCCCGGCCTCTTACCGCTACTGCGGACATCAGTTCCGGCCTCTTTCCGCTAATGTGCCTCTTACCGCTACTGCGGAAATCAGTTCAAGCCTCTTGCCGCTACTGTGTCAATCAGTTCCGGCCTCTTACCGCTACTGCGGAAATCAGTTCCGGCCTCTTGCCGCTAATGTTCCTCTTCCGCTACTGCGAAAATCAGTTCCAGCCTCTTGCCGCTACTGTGTCGTGGCGGTACAGGAAGCAACGACACTTTACCAATGAGAAATTAGCGATGCATGAATGAGTACACCACCAACTTGGTGAGCTAGTGACGCCGCATTAATGTCCCGAAGTGTCGGCAGGTGAGGAGTGTGTCACGCCCGAGGTGATTAAGTCAGCAGCAGCTGGGCCATTCAGTCAGGCAGGGGACATCTGACAAGCCGGACACAACTGCGACGACAAACAGCCGACTCTCTCAGCCTTCGTCGAGTCTCCATCGGCTGACGCGACTCGGCATCGCTAGCCTATGGCCGGGTTGCTCTGCATCGCCGGCCTATAACTGGACTGCTAACCAGTGCGCCGAACCGGCAGTCAAGCTGCTCGATTCCCGACCGATACCGTTCACGTCCACAAACAGCAACGCTGCGCGCCACCAGCACAGCACCTGCCAGTATTGTGCCAGTGCGTTGTGCTGCCGCCCTCCTGTGCGCAACCGGAGTCTGCTACCTCTCACGCACGAGTGCCGCCCCGCACTGCCATGCACGTGCCGGTCGCCGAACCGACCTTGTCCCAGTCGGGTCGGCCCTGCTTGACCTCGTTTCTCAGCGGCACGCGGCCGACGATGGGCATGGACGACGTCTTGTACAGCTGCATGGTGAGGAAGCTGTCCAGCTGGCTGCCGTTGCGCTGCTGCGACTCGCGCAGCTCGTGCAGCAGCTCCAGGAACCACTCGAAGCTGCGCATGTCGCGGTTCACCCACACGAAATCCACCTGCCGGCGCGGCGGTCATCATGGCGAGTCAGCAGGGTAGCCAGGAAGCGGCAGCCGTCATACCGGGTCAGCAGGGTAGCCGGGGAGAGGGAGAACGGGTCATATGCCTACCACTTACTGCCTTGTCAGCAAACGCACACGGTAATGACCGGATCACTGACTGGCTCGTGACAAAGTGCATGTCTACAGTTCGATGCTCGTTGCTTCACATCAACCCAATTGCATCTCGAAGGAACCAGAGGCAGCTGTATCCACATCCACCCTGGACAAGAAAGAATGTTTCACTACCTGGTGGTTATGGTGCCCGGGAGCCGCGGCATAAGTGAGAGTTTTCAGGCCCGCTCCATGTCAGTTAACTTCGCGTGTCAACGCCACCGAGAGCTTCACCACCACCGCTGGATCGTCACACGTCATCCAACAATGGTGACTCATGACCCGACCGTACCAGACGAGAACGTAGCGCGCCAGATGTATCCAGCAGGCCAGACACACGGTAACGATATTGCGCACCGTAGCCAGACGACAACGGGCTTCACTCCCATATGCTGACGGGTCTGCAGCATTCCACAACCAAATCATACCCACACCATAACGCGCAACACCAAAAACACCATAGCCAGGCCTTAGCACGTAACCATAGCACACTTTAGCGATCATGTATGTTATCCATAGCACCACAAATTCACCCCACAACCAGAGCGTTATTGTCACGGGTTATATGTACATAGGACGCTGTAACCGCACAAAAACGAGCGAGAGCGAAGCCCAAGCCAGTCTCCTCCCGTGCATATACCAACAGTACTCGTATGAGCAGCCCAACCCGACCCGTCCGGACCAGCACGCTTTTAAAGCCTTGATAATGATGACATGACGAAATAAATGAAGTCTTGATTTTGTAGGCATTCGCATTCGGCGTTTTCTGCTCCGTGCCGTCAGCGTCGCCTATGCTGCCGTGGTCACGCCGCCACCGGGTCTCTGCCAACAGTGACACGATGCCCGGTCCCGCGTCTACAGTACTACAGCCTCCCTCTTGTCCTCACTCGTCCAGTGGCATCACTGGTGACCGACACTGGCGGAACATAGCTGAAGTCTATGCGGGCTGGGACCGTCGTACCTTTTTCAGTTTGAGCATGGTGGAGGGCATCTCGAGGCAGGTGGGCACGCGGCAGTGCGGGCACGGACGGTGCGCGGCGTTGTACCTGAAACCGAACAATGGCAACCGTATCGGCCGAAGTTCCAGGAACCGATGAGCAAGCCTCGATGTCCTGCTCCGAGAGGCGGACAATCCGCGCAGCCCTGACTAGACACGTAGCCTCTGAGACCATGTCGGGTGGCTTGCGACGCATTGCGGTACATTCGTCTGTCTACGACATAACACAGGACAGAACACTCACCTGTGCGGAACATTCGTCTGTCTACGACATAACACAGGACAGAACACTCACCTGTGCGGAACATTCGTCTGTCTACGACATAACACAGGACAGAACACTCACCTGTGCGGAGCATTCGTCTGTCTACGACATAACACAGGACAGAACACTCACCTGTGCGGAACATTCGTCTGTCTACGACATAACACAGGACAGAACACTCACCTGTGCGGAACATTCGTCTGTCTACGACATAACACAGGACAGAACACTCACCTGTGCGGAACATTCGTCTGTCTACGACATAACACAGGACAGAACACTCACCTGTGCGCGGCACAGTGCGGCAAAGATAGACCTGCTTACGATGCAATACATGACGGAATACCTGTCTTCGATACAATGCAGGGCAGAGCACCGGTCTCTCCATGGTACAGTGCAGGACAAAGCACTAGTCTCTCCATGGTACAGTGCAGGACAGAGCACTAATGTCTCCATGGTACAGTGCAGGACCGAGCACTAATGTCTCCATGGTGCAGTGCAGGACAGAGCACTAATGTCTCCATGGTTCAGTGCAGGACAGAGCACTAATGTCTCCATGGTACAGTGCAGGGCAGAGCACCGGTCTCTCCATGGTACAGTGCAGGACAGAGCACTAGTCTCTCCATGGTACAGTGCAGGACAGAGCACTAATGTCTTCATGGTACAGTGCAGGGCAGAGCACTAATATGTCTCCATGGTGCAGTGCAGGACAGAGCACTAATGTCTCCATGGTACAGTGCAGGGCAGAGCACTAATGTCTCCATGGTACAGCGCATGACAAAACACTCACCTGTCAACAATGCAGTGCAGGACAAAACACTAACCTGTCTACGATACAGTGCAGGACAAAACACTCACCTGTCTACGATACAGTGCAGGACGGAGGCGAAAGGTGTGACACCGATGCCACCACCGATGAGGACTGCGTGTTGTGCATGAAAAATACTGGTAGATGGAGCGCCATAGGGCCCGTCCAGGAGTATCTGAGAAATACACCATGGAGCGACGTTAGCACCTGCTGAGTTTATGGCGGCTTAGGGGGTTTATGGCGTGTATGGTTAGACGTGGGTGGTCACCAGATTGTCGCGGAATATTGAAGTAAAGTGTTTCGGATGAGACCAGGTACGGTGGAAGTGCGCAGTCGTCAAGAACAAATTCAGTAAAGCCCACTTCCAGCAACGAACGCAAAGGCCTTTCTTCAATGTGACGCAGGCATTTTGGCTTTGGTTGCACATTTTAAAGCACTAATTGAGCAGTGCTGAATGCATAATTGGAGAACAAGTTTTCTTCCAATGGTGACCTAGTATATGCAGCAACATGGTACCGCAACCTATGACGTAGACCGGACGCACCGTCAGAGGGAGCCGTACTGACCTTCCATTCTAATCTGTCGGCAAAACCGTGCTGCAAGCTCCTCTTGTGTTTCCTCTTCATTGCACCTGCCCTCCCTGTGCCTGTTCCCGGCTCTCGTGGGGGAGGACTGGTGACCTCCGCGTGACCCTGCTCCCACACAGCCGCACCTGACGCGTCATAGTCCTGCGCGGTCATCCCCGTACTGTCCTGCTCCCACACAGCCGCACCTGACGCGTCACAGTCCTGCGCGGTCATCCCCGTACTGTCCTGCTCCCACACAGCCGCACCTGACACGTCACAGTCCTGCGCGGTCATCCCCGTACTGTCCTGCTCCTGCACCACGGCTCCTACCCGGTCCCGCTGCTGCACAACCGTTCCTACCCGGTCCTGCTGCTGCACAACCGCTCCTATCCGGTCCTGCTGCTGCTGCACAACCGCTTCTATTCGGTCCTGATGCTGCACAACCGTTCCTACCCGGTCCTGCTGCTGCTGCCGTCGCTGAGTTGCGCCTGAACAGTCCCGTTGTCGCGTGGCCGTATCAACGCGACCCTGCTCTTGCTCCGTGGTCCCTGCCGCATCCACGCAGTCCTGTCTCTGCGTGGTCGCATCAACCAGATCTCCACACGGAATGCCGGCATTCGCGACGCTGATGTTAGATGCATCTTCACTCCCGCGCTGGTCGTCAGTGTCCTGACGGTGGTCTGTCCAGTTGGTAGACGCTGCCGGGACAACAGTTGATGACGCTGTGGGAGGAACAGATGATGGTTCTGCTGGGAGGACAGCTGACGATGCCGTTGGGAGAACAGCTGACGACGCCGTTGGGAGGACAGCTGACGACGCTGTTGGGATGGCAGGTGACGGTGTTGTTGGGAGAGCAGGTGATGACACTGTTGGGAGGGCAGGTGATGACACTGTTGGGAGGGCAGGTGATGACACTGTTGGGAGGGCAGGTGACGACACTGTTGGAAGGGCAGGTGGTGACACTGTTGGGAGGACGGCTGACGATGTCGTCGGAAGGACAGCTGACGACACTGTCAGGACAGCTGACGACGCCGTCAGGACAGCTGACGACGCAGCCGGCGCGGTCATCGGGACCATTGTCAGTGCCGTCGACTCGTCGGCATCGCTCTGGAAGCCGGCGTTGTCGCGGCCGTGCGGCGTCTCGCAGTCCGACTCCTGGTCGGCGCCGATGATGCCGCGCGTCGAGCTGGTTGAGTTGACGCGCAGGCGCAGGCGTTCGAGTCGGCGCAGGTGGACAGGCAGTGTGGCCACGGCGCCGGCGAGACGGTGCGGCGCCGGCAGCGCCACCTGCGCCGATGGTGGCGCCGCCACGGTGGCGCGCATCAGCGCGATCTGGTTGAAGAGCGCCGCCTTGAGACAGGCGTCCAGCACGTTCTCGTGCAGACTGCGCGTCCACTCGCCGACGACGCGGATGTGGAACGTCATCTGGTCTGCAACGATGTGTGGACGAGTCAGACGTGGTCGGTCGGAGGGCCGGCGCAGCTGGCACTAACGGGAATGTCCTGCCGGAAACTCACGAACCAAGCGATGCTGAGTTGAAACTGACATTTGTCCATGATTGAACTGGCAGAACTTCCAGGTGGAAATCGCCAGGATACCTCCACGGAAGTGATTCGACCACCTTCCGGGGTGATGTGTACATGGCATTGGGGCAAATGGCATTAAATGCTACGTTACGAGCTGTTCACACTTCCTCGTCAATAGAACATTAACAAAAACGCTATCTGCTTTGGTGGAGAGACGGCTTGCCACACTTCGACCCCACTTCGACCGTTGGATTAACCATGTCATATGCGGCTTGTGTTACTGTTCGTTTGTGTCTTTAATGGGGGCTGGCGCGAAGAGATGTCTGAGTATGAAGTCAATGGCGAAACTAAGTGAACATCCGCCCATTATGGGAGCTGTATGACCGAAGCAGTCGATGCGCCCCTAAACCCAAATAACTAACTAAGTGTACCATTATCAACATCTTACTCCGGTTCCGGACAAATGCTCCTAGTCGGGTTATCACAATTACCAAGCTAAACGCCCCTATATACGCCCCTTCCAGATGCATAAATCTCCAGCTATCGCCTCTCGGGCTCAGCTTCTTCCATGTGTCGTTCCTGATGCGCTATCGCCCACCGTTGCCCAGGTCTCGGGCAACTCCAGGTACGGCTCTCTGAAGGCGGACGTACCAGTATTCTCCGGCGAGCTGCTGATGGTGAACGGGTGCCACTCGTACTTGGCCACTGTCGGGATTTTGACGTAGCAAAAGTCTCCCGGGTGAAACAGGAAGTCGGGTGGCCGAGATACGGTCAGACGAACCACCTGAAACGCACCGGGCAATGTCGGCGCTCACTGACAGCTGGTGTCGCGATGTACCCGCACACGCGCACACTCATCGCCACCTGTCAGCCCACGTGGTGTCGCTCACTAACAGGTGGTGTCGCTCACTGACAGGTAGTGTCGCGATGTACCCGCACACGCGGACACTTATCGCCAACTGTCCGCCCAGGTGGCATCTCGTCAACAACAGTCTGGATCATATTAACAGAAGGTTAATTCACGATCCACTACTGTACCAGCTACACGACGCTCCCGCACCAGGCATCTATTGTAGACATGCCAGCTACACATACCAGCTACATCAGCTACACATACCAGCTACATGACGCTCCCGCACCAGGCATCTATTGCATACATTCCAGCTACACATCGCTCCCGCACTAGACATCTATTGCATACATACCATCCGCACAACACACATAACAGCTACACATCGCAACCGCAACAAACATCTATTGCACATGCATACCAACAGCACAATACACATTCCATCTACATATCGCTCCCGCACCAAGCATCTATTGCATACCTACCAAGTACACAAATGCACGTTAATAACTTACCGAAGTGACAAAGTTGGATAGAGTGAAGTCATGTGACGAGAGCATTTCATCTAAATGTGCATAGAATATGATCACATAGGGTGCAACTAGTACGCCTGGATGAGTCCAGAGAGCACAATATGTGTGCGAGGGTGTGATTTCTGCAGGTCTGCCGGCACCACCTGCCTCCCAACACGGTTTCCTAACAAAACGCTCCTGTGTCACAAATGTTTCTTGCTTCCAAGGACATTGTTGGTCATCGGTATCCGACAGAAAACAGACGGGTGCAATATTTGCATTCTACTCTTCCGCTATCGCCATTGTCGCCCGCGATTATTACTGCACACGCTGACTACTCGCTGAGCATCACTGGTATTCCATTCAGGTGGCTCCAACCATACTCAAGTGATTGCTGCCAGGTCTTCAACGGCGCGCGGTCTGGTTGGGTTCCAGTGTTGCCCAAAGTCTCAGAGGGTAACAATCTGGGCCCCTGCTCTGTGCCAGCCCTGTGCCTGCTTTGTTGTTGGCGTTCCAGTTTTGTCTGGAGTCTCAGAGGGTAGCATTCTGGGCCCCTGCTCTGTGCCTATTTTGTTGTTAACGTCCTTGATGGCGTAAAAAAACGGCTATCTGATCTACGCGGATGACATCGAAATTGATCACCGAATCCAATTACAAGGTGAGGCCGATTCTCTTTAGATCCATCTGGATAACTTCTGTCAGTGGTCGCAGATATGAAGGCTAAAGCTCAATTCATCAAAATGCAAATCCACGCTCCATACATCTCGCATATCTCCCTCGACACTTCCTACACTTCGAGCGGCCATCAGTTGGCGCGCTGCCAGCAGATGCGTGACCTGGGTGTTATCTTGGATGCCAAGTGCCTTTTGCCTAACACGTCGACGCCACGTTTTTCAAGGTGAGCAGGATGCTTGACCTTCTCATGCGGAACATACAGATGCCAGCATTCCCCCCAATGGCAGTCGAATT
The DNA here is from genome assembly GCA_034440615.1 of Ashinkailepas kermadecensis. NCBI lineage: Eukaryota > Metazoa > Arthropoda > Thecostraca > Neolepadidae > Ashinkailepas > Ashinkailepas kermadecensis. Next base: position 42,012 of record JAOTOM010000996.1, on the reverse strand, counting down.
CAAATCCACAGCTCTTCTGTAGGCATATAGCGTTTGTGTTAGTTCCCTAGTTGAATACGCCAGTGTTATTTGGAGCGGTGCTGTCGTCACCAGTTCGGCGCACTTTGAGCGCCTACATCATCGATTTCTCATGTGGCTTTGATTGTCGTTCCGACTGCGCCGTCGATTGCACTGTCGTACCATCCGCTAGAGTGAATACTCGTGCGTTCCACGACAGATCGACCAATGCACTCCATCCCATAAATTTTCATTCAGACCAAAATTTGCTCACATGGTAGTCCTTGGCTGTGAATACGACGGTGCAAATTTCAGCCTGATTTAATCAACGGTTTTTAAGTTAAAGCCTCCGACAATATTTTTAGGTAAAAAACATGGGCTGGTTTGACAATGGCTATCTGACTAATAAAAGGCAGAAAGGGTGACAAATTATATATAATTCAGAAGAAAAAAGACCAACGGAAGCATTTCCGATATAAAATATCAGTATTTCCTACATTTGGCCTCGCGACCTCATGACCTCGTAACTTCATGACCTCCCATGTCCCCTAGCCCATCAAAATTTACCATTTTGACAGAGGAAATAAAAGTGGGCATGATTTCGCTGAGCAAACAAAGCATAAAAATGCGTTCTTCTTATAAATATCCGACATAGCCGTCCGCTCTTCATGACTGCGATTTTGCGTTTTCCGGGTAGGACGGATTTCGTGTAGGCTTTCTTCCATTGGAAAACTAAGTGAGGTAAAACAATGACATACATATACATGAATGGAAAAGGACTTCCTAAGAAAAAAAACATTCATACCTTTTTAATGTAGATCTTATAGTATCCCTTAACAACCTTCACGAATTTCAAGGTCACCAATTACCGAAAGGTCACTCATGGGCGTATTTATGCGTAGCGACGCTAACACAAAACATGAAAACAACGCGACCCGACCCTATTAAATCAGTTTCTATTACCTACATACTTAATCTGGCGCGGTAGGTAGGTACCTATAACAAACTTTGTGATAACTTTGGATCAACGATCAAGCGTTAGGCAGGTTTATCATTTTGTCCTAAAGAAAAAGCATTGCTTCTCTGTGGACAGCCGATGACTATGTGCTAAAGGCAAATAATAGCCGAGGTGTTTGTCTCACGTATGTCTTCCCTCCCACCTCATCCGTACCATAGTTCAATATTATCCAGCCTAGTGGCGGTTCCTAGGGAGATAAGGGCGCCGGCGTTGATGACGGCGGACAACAGAGGGGTTGACATGGGGGAGGAAACGATAACAGGCTTGGCAGAGCTGGAACGGTGTATGGCTCAGTTTTGGAAAACGCCTGGTGGAAAGAGGACGTGGTGGAATTGTTTTCGACGTGCATAAACGCTAGAAGCAACGCTGCATAGTCACCGTGTCGATTCATATCGTCGCCATACAAAGCGAATTACAAAAAAAAATGTTGCTGAAGTATCGGTAAGCCTCATTGAAGACGTAAGCAATCCTCGCATTGCCTGAGGTGTAGTTTGGTGTGAAATTTCCAAGTATACATTTTTCGAGAAAAACAAATTTCATATCTGGGATTTTTTAGATATTTTTCTTGAAAGTCAGCTTCAGAAATAAAGAAGGTTACACCGAAGGAAAATTTGATGCAAACATAACTTAGACCTCTGGTAGGCTTAGAAGAACAAAGCATGCCAAAATCGAAAAATATATCAAATTCAGCTTGCGGAAATGTTTGAACTCAAAACTAACTTCCTAGCAAAGAAAATATATTCCGTTGGCTGCTAGCTGTCTGTACGTGTTGAGAATTCCTGAAATATGCCATATTGAAAGCCTTACAATTGTCTGAATACACATGCAATTTCAAATTTGGCCCTTGAAAAACATTTGCAGATTAAAAAGAAATATCCTAGACCAAAACAAGGCGCCATGACGAGTTCTTTCAGAAGCCGTCTTAAAATAATCTGTCAATTGACATTTACTATCTCAAAAAGCCATTTCCTGGAAATCCACGCCGTTTGACCCACTTTTATTATCAGATTTTATGCCCTACAAGGCGTTGCAGTCACCACAAATCCCAGAAAACGGCCTGAAAACGTCCTATTTAACCCATGGTGCAAAAATACAAGCTGCACAACTTTCGATTTATTTCGGAATTTCCAGATTTTTTCACAATTCCTAAGGTGCCAACGACTACAGATTTCATGTTCACCCCCAAAATACGGTTTGGGCGAACTTCTAAATCAACGCTGTTTGTGCCGTTTTGGTTATCAAAGCCAAAACGACGCCGTTTGAACCGCATTGGTTTCCTAACATATGTACCTTTGTGCAGTACAGTGTCATGTGCGCAATGTCCACATACGCAGTGTCCCAAGAACGTGAATAATTAAATAACATGAAGGTTGTGAAAATGATGTGTCCGGGCACAGCCTACGTGCACCGTGGCAGAAAAGAATGGCTTGCAATAGGTGCTCGACTGCACGTCCATGTAAATGATTATCTGCAGGTGGAAAGAAAGCATAATTGTACTTCTTGTTGTGATGTTAGCATGGTCGAATATGACATCGACATAAGCACGGTCGACTGCATCGATTCATGTTTGATGACATTCATTGCATGTTGTAAACAACCACCAGATGTCCTGAAGCAAAATTACGCCATCACACGGAAATAAGCTACGACACTATGGAGATCATAAAATGTTCAACACTTGTTAAGGAAGCTACAAGAGCTACATTGGAGAGCTACAGATGTGTAAGTTGGAAAAACAAGTTCTCATCATCTTACGTTCATTTCGTTGTTCTATCCCATCGTTGTTATTGTGCAGTGGAGTGCAGTAATGTGCAGTAATGTGCAATATGCAGGGAGTGTCCAAAACGTGAACAATGAAGAATGTATGTATGTCACGCATATGTATAGATTCATGTCGCGTGACCCTCGAACATGCAACGGTTCCATGCGATCGCTTATATATGCTTACATTTTCCAATCGAACAGACATCTGCAATCGCAGGTGCTGAACTTTGCCCGAAACGAGGGATCCATGCATCTCCTAAGTGCGCTGTTCAGTTGGATGTCGGCTGTTGTGATGTGACCTGCACACCTGCACACCTCAGGTGACACGCCTCTCAGCGCTGTCGTGTTCGCGCCACGCGCGGGCATCCATCTGATTCAGTCGAGTGTGTTCGCGTTATTCATTCATTCATTGTTTTTTGCCGTGTGTTGCTATGCTCTATGACTGCATCCGTAATTGGCGGCATCCCTGTGGATGTTAGGTTAATAATAATAAAATAAACACATGAACATTCACTGATTGTTTCTTCTCTTGCACCATCGATCAGTGCTGAAGTCAAGGTTATGCCAGGCCAGGCTGCTTCCCCGCTGGTCTGGTTCAGAAATCTGCCTACGGCTGAAGTAAAGACGAGTGGCGGCATGCTCCATTGTGTCTCCCCCCCCCTCCCATAAACACGCCCACGTTGCCACATACTGCACCTGCACGTGCACCAGCCTGCAGTTGCAGCCTTCTCGGCAGTAGGCAGGTGCTCCCGTTATGGCGGATACCATCGGACAGCTAACTGGTGCCGCGTCTGACCGTTCCGACGTGTGCAAGTCAAGGCCAAGCGCCCACTCTGCCCCAGCTGCATCTGACCAGTGGCCACGTCCAGGGCTGGTGCTGGCGGTACGCTACTCCCGGAGTCCGGCATTAACGGTACTGGTATTACTGGTAGCGTCGCATCCAGGGATGGCACGTAGTGTACGTTATGTCCGGGGCCCGGTGTTGACGGCACGTCACGTCCGGGTCGGTACTGACGGTACGTTGCGTCCAACGATAGTTGTGTACCCTTTGAGAATTCACGCTTCGCTTTGTTGGAAGCATGATTACAGCTCTGGAACCTGAACACTTGTGAATGAGTAGCTTCTTCCTTCCGGACTCGCCTGTTTTAGCGCACATCAGGGCGCAGCGAAAGCTTTCCGCTGAGTAATCCGCCAGGGCCATGTTATTTTGCAATCAGTACATTGATGTGCACACGCTAATTCGCTTAATATTGGGTGATTGGAATGGTTTGTGCACTTATATTTATCGTCAATATAAGGCATAAGGAAAGCGCCCTTTGTGTGCGTGCTAGATGGTACACAGAGACAAATATTCCTCTTGCACCCTATGCGTTCTCATGTGATCAGTCATCTGTACCCTTCTTCAAGGCATCTAACGTCGAAAATCCACCTGTCACAAAATGGTACGTACAATGAGTGGAGAATACCAGCTGCCCGGGACCTAATTATGCAAGCAGGGTGCATGCATAATTAAATTAGTGAAATTATGCGTCGCCCCGGTAGCTCGGTTGGTTAGAGCACTGGCTTGCATTTGTCTTCCCTGTCTTAGCGAGACAGGGTTCGAGGTAGCGTAACTCAAACCTTCGGTAACATACCAGGGGTGTACCTCCGCCACACCCCTGCCCAGCGAGATAACGGGTCCTCGCTGGGCAGGGGTGTGACGGAAGTAACGTACCTCGCTGGGACGGGGTGTGGCGAAGGTGACGTACCTCGTTAGGCAGCAGTGTGGCAGAGGTGATGATAGAGAGGCCCCGGTTGCTGTAGGGGTGTGTCAGATGTGACGTACCTCACTAGGCAGCAGTGTGGCAGATGTGACGTACCTCGCTAGACAGCAGTGTGACAGAGGTGATGATAGAGAGGCCCCGGTTGCTGTAGGGGTGTGGCAGATGTGACGTACCTCACTAGGCAGCAGTGCGGCAGAGGTGACGCACCTCACTAGGCAGCCGTGTGGCAGATGTGACGTACCTCGCTAGGCAGCAGTGTGACAGAGGTAATGATAGAGAGGCCCCGGTTGCTGTAGGGATGTGGCAGATGTGACGTACCTCACTAGGCAGCAGTGTGGCAGAGGTGACGTACCTCACTAGGCAGCAGTGTGGCAGAGGTGACGTACCTCGCTAGGCAGCAGTGTGGCAGAGGTGACGTACCTCGCTAGGCAGCCGTGTGGCAGAGGTGACGTACCTCGCTAGGCAGCAGTGTGGCAGAGGTGACGTACCTCACTAGGCAGCAGTGTGGCAGAGGTGACGTACCTCGCTGGGCAGCAGTGTGGCAGAGGTGACGTACCTCACTAGGTAGCCGTGTGGCAGAGGTGACGTACCTCGCTAGGCAGCAGTGTGGCAGAGGTGACGTACCTCACTAGGCAGCAGTGTGGCAGAGGTGACGTACCTCGCTAGGCAGCAGTGTGGCAGAGGTGACGTACCTCACTAGGCAGCCGTGTGGCAGAGGTGACGTACCTCGCTAGGCAGCAGTGTGACAGATGTGATGATAGGGCGGCCCCGGAGGTGACGTACCTCGCTAGGCAGCAGTGTGGCAGAGGTGATGATAGAGCGACCCCGGTTGCTGCACATCCGGCTGATCCTGCAGGCCACTTCTAGGGCGAACAGCGCCCCCGGCACCAGAAACCATTTCCAAAAGTTTGGCGAGTGTAGGATCAGCAGTACCCAGATCGGGACACTCAACAAGTGCGTCCAATAGAATATCTGTCAACAAATAAGCACGGGAAAGCATTAGTGTCATGCCGACATCAATTGTTTGCTTTTGCTGGCGAGGGCTGACATCAACAGACCAGACATTTGAAGACGGTGGAACATCAATAAGACGGTGGAACATCAATAAGACGGTGGAACATCAATAAGACGGTGGAACATCAATAAGACGGTGGAACATCAACAAGACGGTGGAACATCAACAAGACGGTGGAACACCAATAAGACGGTGGAACATCAACAAGAACATAAGACGGTGGAACATCAATAAGACGGTGGAACATCAATAAGACGGTGGAACATCAATAAGACGGTGGAACATCAACAAGACGGTGGAACATCAATAAGACGGTGGAACATCAACAAGACGGTGGAACATCAATAAGACGGTGGAACATCAATAAGACGGTGGAACATCAACAAGCAAATGATCATCAGTAAATGGCGGAACATCAGTAAGTGAGACACGCGAGGATAATGAACATCAAAGCAAACCAGACAAGTGAATATGCATGGCTTTCCATCTATGTCATCTCATAGCATAGCATTGCAATATCATGTGCATGTGTATCGTCTCATATTTTCATAATCATTTGCATTGACTTTCTATCTATATCATCACGGATTTAGGGTCCTTCAAATTCAGGTCACGATGGTCAGGTATTGTCGATATGCTCTAATATCTTGACATATTTACGAAGACCGAAGCTAAGCACGTGTAGTCAAAAGTTCAGTACTGTGCAGACAAATGAGAGCCACAAAGTACAGAGATACTCAAAAAGATAGTCTGATGTAGGTTGTTCGGTCATGAATATGTATGCACCCACACGGCTACCAATCTGAAGCGTGCTGTTGATTCGCAGTAGTCTGCTTGATACGGGCACGCAGTGGAATGTAAAGAGCACGCTGGGAACGGGTTAACACGTCACCAATGGCGACAATGAAGGAGTATTTTGTTCGGATTTAATCTGACCACTAAGGACGATTATATTAACACTCGTCCTATTACCCTCTTCCTATGTTGTGTCTTCTTGCTATTCGCAATCGTCTAACATTTATTTGTTGCTGGAGGTATGATGCTGAGGTAAAGTAGGTAATCAGATGACTTGCTGTAGTTAGCAGACAGCCAAGTTATGAAAATCACTTTAAATGTCTGACATTTATTTGTTGCTAGAGGTATGATGCTTAGGAAAAGTAGGTAATCAGATGACTTGCTGTAGTTAGCAGACAGCCAAGTTATGAAAATCACCTGAAATGACATATGAAACACGATGGTATTGAGCTGCCGTTGGATTAATAATGGTACCAAATTTCATCACCGGTCAAATTTTAGGTTTTCAAGTCGTCACTAAATTCATTTGCACTTCAATTTTCGACCGAAAAAGATCGAGTGTCATGACGTTCGGCCTTCGTCCGAAGATCAGATACGTTTCACGAGCGCTGCGCACTTCCCACACTGAGAGGAAATGACCTGCGTGGATGTTGTCGAAAAAAGATACCAAACGCACGCTACGGTTTTTCACATCAGGACACAATCCAGTCGTTTGTGAAACAACGCCTCTGACGTGGGACAGGCATGCCCGACTGTCTCACTGGCGGATCCAGGAGAAGGCAAAAAGACAACCCAGCCCCCGCATCAAAGCTCGCGTCTGGGAAGACACCTGTCATTATATCGATCTGTAACGGTCTTAGAGGAACGAAGCCAAACGACAACGACTTTCGGAGCCAAAAGGTATCGAAAGCGAGTGGTTTGGGGGGATTGTAGGGGTTTTGACTTCAAGTGTTGATCAATAAGACTATTGAACTATTGCACTTCCCAAAGGTACTTCCCTGCCACCTAGATCCGCCCAGGGGCCGCGGGACGCATGAGAACACCTCGACCCCTGCGCGAGCAGGGGGAGGGCGTCGCAAACCCTTGGTGAACTAACTAATACTGTTTACTGTCCAAAGTTAATATGCTTCTTGAGCCGGCATGGATCGGGTTCCTCAGTCGCACACCATTGACTGGGGGGAGGGAGATGACAACATTTATTCCTGCTTCACTCAAGAGAACGGCTGGGCCGATTTTAAAATTATGCGCATCACGGTCACAGGTTAAGGTAAAGGCATTACATTGTGAACTACCGGAATATCTGACTCTCCCCACAACGCATAGTATTCAAAAGTTTATTTCATGATGCGAAATAATTGCATGATGATTGAACATGCTGCATAAGAAGGTGCCCGGTGCCAACCGTGCCGCACCGGGCCATAGGTTAAGTGCAGTCCAAATGGGAGCTGAAATCACGGCCATTGTTTCTCCTATTTGAACCATCTAAACGTGAAGTGGGAGTGCTTAGCCGTAGTTACGAGTACCAGGCACGCGAACAAGCACCGTTGCTTGTTCACAGACCATGTAAGGTCAAGGTCAAATGAATGGCATAAGCGAATCGATGCATATGCAAATCATGGTTTATAGCGGGCAGCCATATATCCAATTGGCATGTGTGCAGCTTTGCAAGTTGACCTGATAAAGTGCAGGAATGGGGACCGGAAGGTCAATATCGTATCAGGCCAACCTTATGAAAAATGCATGCCCCGGAAACTAGTGGGCCGATTTGGGTGGAACTCAACAGCTCTGTGACATGAGATCTTGTAAAAAGTGCAGTGAAAATAACATCAATATAATTATTGATTACTAAATATACATGCAGGTACATATCATTCCACCCCATGTGCAGAACATACAATGCATACAAATAGCAAACAGCAAAAATGTGTGACACAGCCCACACCAGACATCACAGGTCAGACACCGACATCACAGGTCAGACACACCTACATCACAGGTCAGACACCGACATCACAGGTCAGACACACCTACATCACAGGTCAGACACAGACATCCGGTCGGAGTCGCCTGCACAGGTCATGAACTCTATCATCGCCAAGGGGAGCAGGACCTTGGGTAGCATGTTAGCTGGGTGTCAAGTGTCCTTCCAGGCGAACCAGCTGGCCACCTAATCGGTTGAGTTTATCCACGCAGCGAATATGTGCAAAATAATAAGGACAGAAGACAAAGATACCCATCCGTCACAGTCAGGCGCCTATCTCGCCAATACAAAATGTGTGATGAATACAGAAATGTGTGTTTCTGGACAAAATGTGTGGTTTTAGAACATAGGCTGGGCCGATCGGGGCACCACTCTTCGTGATATGCGAAAGACTATTGGCTACATATGCTTCTATCCCGACAAGAAAGGCGTGTTTCTAGGCAGTTGGGTATTTGAGAATGCAGGTACCCTTCTGGGGCCAGCCGATGCTCTCTTTGCAGTCAGGCGCTTCCTTGACCCAGGTGATGCCTCTGTTGTAGTTAAAGGCGTCGTTTCAAATAGTTGGCACCCCAAGTGTAAATTTGGGCACCCTCTTGGGGAACTCTGGCACCTCTATTTACAGTACCAGTAAAGGCACCCTTCTGGGCGCTACTCTCCCGAATGTACTCGCCCTTCTCGGCGACGCGAGCGCCCCTCATGAGAATGCAGGCACACTTTGCAACATAGTGCAATAACTGTCCCGGCATGGTCAAAATGGCCATTGGTGCAGCTGGATAACGCAAGGAGGGCATACCGTACGTTATACTCGACACACCTTTGTCAAATCATTGCCTCAATTGGCAATCATTGACAATTATCGGGTTCGATAGAGAAACCGCCTGTTTAATTCATCATTCACGAAAAGTAATTATGTTCAAACTGTGACTCCAAGGACTAAGCTTGTACGACCCAAAAGCATGTTAGCAAAAAACATCTGATGAATCACCTAGCAGAAGAAAGAACAGACCAAGGAATTGCAATGCAGCGGAGCATTCGCCTGGTGGGCCTGGCACCACCTCCCCGGGGGGCACCAATTGAGGGCCACCAATGGAATGAACTCAGACCTCACCAAGAGACCCGGCTTTTCCAGCGAGGTGATATGAGAGGAGAGGAAGGGAAGAGGCTGCAGTCGACTGTTCCTGAGCGAACACCGTTCTGGGGAGCGTACCCTTCGTGACCCCCTTTGGATCCCGGGGCATGCTTGATGAAATGGGGAGACGACGATGTAAAAATATGCCGAAAATGAAGGGTTTGGTCGTGTTTGTGAATTTAACCCTAAAATTAGCACATTTGTAGATGCCTTGAGTAGTTTTCGTCCCCAGTTAACTTGTCAACATAGGCTACACTGAATCCACCACGAGGCTGAAGTTTCCCGGATGAAGTGGCCGTAACTGCAGCTTCAAATACCGCAAACAAGATCACACTTAGCGAATTTGAGCGCAAATGCGGAGCAAAGCGTGCTGTACACTCGGGAAATAATTCCTTTCAATCATTAGAAATACTGAATAAAATGCAAGACAAATTATGAGCGCGTGTTCTAACCGTAAATATATAACCAGTCAGGATGCAGCGCTTAACTTTGAATATTTTTATTTTTATTTTATAGAAGCGTGATATCTAGGGAGAGTAAGCAGATTTAGTGAGCTCATCAAGGGAGTGCTACGCCCCCTTGCACGCGCAAGGGGAGGGGGCGCAGCGCCCCAGCACCCATACGTTCCGCCGCCCCTGCCACTTTCCCAATCATCATTGTATCCATGATTGGCCAGTTATTGCATTATGTTGTGAAGAGTATGCCTGCATTCTAAAGGCACACAGCTGTCCCGAAAAGCGCCTGTATATGAGGGTGTCCTGGGCCAATAGCACGCCAATTATCAGTGGCGCCCTATTGCCCAGGACATGGACGTCGAGGACGCTCCGAAGGCCATGTTATCGTTCTGCGATGAGATAAGCGCCTTTTTATTCAAGGTCGGAGTTCTTCTCGCGATCAGTGTTCCTGGGGTCCGGTCACTCGGCGCCCTTTGTACTGATCTGGCACGTCTCTCATACGGGACCGGTGACCTTCGTTTTCTCCAGGCCCCTTTGTTGCCGTGTGGTTAATACGCTACTTGACCGACCGTTGAGCCGGCATATGGGACAATTCCTGGTGTCAGCATTGTGTCGAAGGAGGAAAAGATGGAGAGAGGGAGAGGAGGAGGTCATCTCGGCCATTGTCCATCCGATGGGGAAAGGGCGGGATTCAGCACGGCTCTTGGCTCCGACCATTCATGGATTAACATCAGGGACTCGTGCATCCAGCATGATGGCATAGGTTAACATTCCCCCAAGTCATCAAAACACAGGCTAAGCTTGGCATACGTTACGGCGCACCCTTTGCCGACCATATGGTGTGTAAAATTGAACACAGTGTCAGGTCACTGATCTATGACTTAATACTAGAGAAGATCGTGGGCCGCCCCCCCCCCCAAATCGCACGTTTTCGGGACTAACACGCGCCCTGGAGGCCCTCTGAAAATTACGCGCACTGGAGGGGAGGCAAATTCCGCCCCCATAAGATATTGGCTACTATTAAAGCTGGAGTAACACAAAATTTAAGGTAGATGGGTACGGTGGTGAACACTATGGTGTGAATATTTAATGCCCTGAGGTCAATATCTTCAAGGTGAAAAGAAGTCAAATACGTCACACTTTGCTTATTTTGCGTGGCTTGGCTTGACATTGTTATTGATAGCTGCGATTGTGTTTAAGTGCTCTAAAATGGGCTTCAATAATGTTTTGGACATGATAATGATGAAATTAAGATGATAGATGCGGCATTTGACTCCAGGTCACTTATATATCAGCACTATATAAGGTCAGTTACCGGTTCCAGTTACCGGAACCGGGCCGCCCGCCCTGCCAGTCGGGCGGGCGGCCCAGTGCAATCGGCTTCACGAAGGAAGGGCCGAAGTACATGAATGAAATGTGGAACGCTAAGGTTTACAATGACAAAAACAGTAGTTTTCAGGACGTGTAGGGAGTAGCATACAAAATGGCATGAATGGTAGAGTAGCATACAAAATGGTCAGTCATTTGCGTTTATAGCAACCTTCCAGTTGACCAAGTTTCGTTCCATTGACCTGTAATGAACTTGACCTGACTTGACGTCGGTAACTTAACATGACCTTGAAACTATATAGCATAACTATATACATCAAACAAGTCGCTAGTATTGCCCAGAACACTACCGTTTTGCCAGTATACGGGAAGCGTATCAGCGCCGATTTTTCTGGTTTGGCGCTGCGAAATATTTTGATTTTGACGGCTTCTAACTTAATAAATTTGTTGCCGATTTTTAATTTGCTTACATTAAGCAAGGCGACGGACATTTTGAGCCAGGTACGCACAAAATGGCGTATGTCGACCAGTAAAATCGGGAGATATTTACGAAAAACCGAAGGAGTGGACGGATTTCGCCTCCCCGTTCCAGTGGGCGTGATAACTTACTGCCCCCAAGTCATCAATGATGAATGTGGTACGGTGGTAGACAATTTAAATAACTGCCATTGATCTTTCCAAGGCCATCCTATATCAATGACCTAACTTGACATCAGACGACTTTGTGGGGTTAGGAGTAATTACATGATTACTCCCACATGTGCACGCCATAACTAGGCATGTAGTTTTAACTCTGAGCACTAGAAAATAGTGTCTTCAGGCACTATTCTTGAAATTTGTAAAAGGAGGTCAACCATTTAATTACGCCTAATACCTTACTGATAAGTCAAAGTATAACAACTCATACGTAACTGGTAACCGATGATATTGAGAAACACTGGTGAGCATATTCAATGTGTATCTGCTTCTGTTTCAATCTGGACGCTGATAGAATATAAAACTTTGATATTCTGGCACACAAAAATAAAGACTTAAAGTGATCCTGGAGGTTGTCCAGTGATCCCAAAGTGAAAATCGGGTATGAATAGCGAGCTGGTGACATGTAAACCGCCGATTATCGTCCCATGTTACCTGCCTTATCCGGCTAGAAATGCTCCAGGGGTAACACCACACCGTATTGGCGAAGGTGGCGGAGTGTGGTCCATGGGAGATGGCTAGGAGGCGCAGAACTTCGGCGTACGCCAGCTTGTCTCTTTGAGACCATCCTGCTCTAATGTTGGTTTGTCTCTTTCAGACCACCGTGCAGGCGCGCTGGGTCATTTCTAGCCGGATCGCTAGAATAAAGTGATTTGGCTTTTCCGGCCCTGTGAATCGATCATTGATATTGTAGAAACAAGACAAGACAAGAATAGTGTCCTGAAGACAAGAATAGTGTCAGAAGCCACAATCACATTTCCTCTCCCGAATGCATAGCGCTGCCCATCCTCGAGACGTTCCGGTGCGCCGAGATCGCCGTTTGACTGACGTTCACCTACAGCCCGTGCTGTTTACTAAGAGGGCGCACATCCCCGTGGGTGGGCGAATTGTATTACCCTAGGGGTGGCTGTGCACCCCTGAAACCTGCCGAGCACCCGTGAAGTTTAACAATGGGAAAATGCACCTAAAGGGTTTCAGGACCTGTTGTAAACAATGGGAAAACACTCTTGAAGATTGGTACAATTATCCGTCAAAGCACATCCCTGTGTTAACAGTTTGAGGCGGTCCGCTCAACTCCTCATGGCCGTGCCGACGGTCGGGGAAGGACGACTACCTCTCCATGTCCACGGTTGGAGACAGACTGCCTACCTCTCCATGTCCACGGTGGAGATGGACTGCCTACCTCTCCATGTCCATGGTTGAATAGAGACTGCCTACCCCACCATGTCCACAACTGGATGGAGACTGCCTACCTTGCTATGCCCACAAATGGGGGACTGCCTACCTACCCATGTCCACGACTGGAGGATCGCCTACCTCCCCATGTTCACAGCTGGAGGACCGCCCACCTCCCCATGTCCACAGCTAGAGGACCGCCCACCTCCCCATGTCCACAGCTAGAGGACCGCCCACCTCCCCGATTAGCGAACTACAGGCATGAAGGCTGATGTCACCACAGACTTGGAGAGTTTGTCGTTGCGTTTGCCTTTGCGATGTGCAGCTTGGCAGCCCGCTGATTTGGCAGCACACCGAAATCTGCTGACGTCACTTGACGCAATAGTCGGCGGCACAGAGTCCATTCACCAAGCGCTGCTCGGCATGTGTTCTGAACCCGAAAACCGCCACATGCAACACGCCTCATGATGAAAACCACACTCTTACGTACGGTTAAAATGGCATTCCTTTACTAGTGTGTGTGTACGTGTGTGTGTATTTGGGCGTGTGTATTTGTGCGTGTGCGTGTGTGTGTGTGTGTATGTGTACGATGTGTGTGTGTGTGTGCGTGATGTGTGCGTGTGCGTGTGCGTGTGTGTGTGTGTGTGCGTTTGTATGTATGTCTGAGCATGACACTACCATTTTACAGATGAGCAATCGCGTAGGCGAATTCAACGGGAAAAGCATTGCCGAGGGTCCGTTCCGCTCCGCAGCCCGGTGGTTGGACGACGCAGAGAGCGAGAGGGTCGACTGGTGCAACGCTTCCGCTCCCAGCCGGGCAAAGGTCGGCGCGGTTCACTGTCACTTTCAGTGGACGTGTGTCGAGACCCACCCTCCGGCGTGTGTCGAGACCCACCCTCCGGCGTGTCGAGACCCACCCTCCGGCGTGTGTCGAGACCCACCCTCCGGCGTGTGTCGAGACCCACCCTCCGGCGTGTGTCGAGACCCACCCTCCGGCGTGTGTCGAGACCCACCCTCCGGCGTGTGTCGAGACCCACCCTCCGGCGTGTGTCGAGACCCACCCTCCGGCGTGTGTCGAGACCCACCCTCCGGCGTGTGTCGAGACCCACCCTCCGGCGTATCCGCCGCCGGCCAGCCGCGTCGGCAACCGCAGAACAGAAGGGCAAGCGCTCTTCGGCAGACCGGTGAACCCGGATCATCATGAATCCGGTTCAGAGGGAATCAGAATGTCCTTTATTAGTGCGAGTAGTGCAAGTAAATGAACCACCTCAGTCACTCAATCGTGACACAATAAGTCGACCTTCTGATATCGATACAGATATCTCCGAACCTGCATTAGTTTGTTTTAATTCCAGGCTCCTCCACCATGCAAGATAGAACAGAAAAGTGCAGAGATATGCGAAACACCTGATGCCTTCGTGTCATGATAAATTATCTACGGTTGTGCCAATCTTTACATGACGACTTCGTTCGCCACGTCTACTCAGTGACTATTTGTTTTCCCACAATTGTGCGTGCACAATTTGATGGTACCGTGAAAACATCCTTTGTCGTGAGATATGACAATTGAATTGTTCCTTGCAGCTTACATAGCAACTGCGCAGTATTCGTCACAAATAGAACGGGCAGTGGTTGACAATAGAGCGCGCTGCTCAACGCCAGAACGAACTTCATCATCGCAATGTGGGGTATTTTGCCTTGCATCTGAATGTAGTAATCCAATTTTCCGAACTTTACTTTTTAGCCTGATGCTCTCAGGAAAGTACCCTTCCCAGCTAGTTCAGCCAACGAAAAGGTGTTAGCGTGACTTCGGAACGTGGGGATCCCCTGGCGCATGGCCCGCCATTTTTTGCGGAGGCTTAACCGTTAACCCAATGGACATCGCATGGAAAGAAATCGTGTCTGACCCATCAGCATTTTGGATATTTCTACTCGATCCAATATTCCTTCACTTGGACCATTTATATGATTATATCCATCAGGAAAGTGCCAACTGGCAACCGCATGCTTCACACCCTATGACAGGAGGGTCAAAGTTCCTGTTGCCATTAGCCCATCGTGGTTGGGCGCCGGCCGATGGGTGTCGATCCGCCCGTGTTCTCCAAAATAAATTGTGGCCCTTACGACGATCTCGCCGCGAAGTAGCTCAGTACACATTTGGTGTTTGATAACATTTAGCAATATGCCGGTGCACCAGCGCTAGTTGTAAAGGTGTACATGACACAGCTGAACAAAGCATCACAAGTGGCGGAGTTCGGTGATGTAGAGCACTACAGCAGGCGCACGGTCGGACCGTTCTTAGTGGACCAGCCTGTGGAAGACCCAGCCTTCCCGTTACTGCACGGCTTTGCCCATATGGTGAAGGCTTGGTGGAATTATTGATGGTGCCAACATGTGATTCAATCGCATTGACTTAACATACTAGCGTACACTGAATGCTGAATCTTTAAAATTATTAGTGTCACATTGGCAGAACCAAATACATAGGCGCCATCAAAGAAGGCCTGATGTACTCTGATATATTGAGCAACATTTGCCTCTTTCTTTAAAAGGAACTTGGTGGCCTCTCCAAATCCATGGATGAATACCAGAATTGGGTGACTATGAGGATGGAAATCAAGTGTTAGGCACGAAAGAAACACTTTCGCCCATCATTGGTCACGAATACCAAACATTATACCAATGCATTGGTGCCATAATACCACAATACATTGGTGCCAATATTGGTGTTGCATGACAACACCAATATTTGTATTGATGTCGTACCGGCAACACCAAAAGTGCACGAGCCTCCGGCCCTTGCGACGCCACAGAGCCACATGTACGGCGGTGCAGGGGCGGTGCAGAGGCGGGCTCAGAACACAGTGTACAACAAGCCTGCCGTGGAGAAACGGCGGGCGAAATTGGCAGACCGAAACGGCGCCACCGTATTGCGCTACCGGCCGTCCTACAGCAGTCTCCGTCGCGATGTCACAATGCTGCCGCAATCCGCTAACACACGGCCGCCCCCGTCCGTTCGCGGTTTTCGCATCGGTGGCTTGCTCATGCACAGCGATCCCTCCTCCAATTTGTGGTGTCCTCATCACCGATCTCGCCATCGATGGCGTCCTCGCCCACGACGACCTCCCCAGCCAAGGTCCACTCGTCGGCGACGGGCGCAGGGGCCGATCCAGTCGCCAGCGCGGTGCTGGGTGTTGCGAGCCGTACATTCCGCTCCTGTTGTCGAGCGTGACACTTCACAGCTGATCTAAGTCAGCCCTGAGTGTGACAACCGCAGCGTGATAACCAGGTGTCAACAGCGTCACCGCGCTGACCTGGAACAGACCCGGAGCCTACACCGACACCGCGCTGACCTAGAACAGACCCGGAGCCCACACCGACACCGCACTCCTGCAACTCAGCCAGACACTCACCCATGCTTATCGGGTCGTTCGTCAACTTGGCCGGCACGCTCTATCTGGCTGGCTTTTCATGGCGTGGAGCCAGAAGTGAGATGAAGTGCGACCGACATGGAAACTTGACGGACGAACGTACGTGAGGATTTCAGTGCGAACGTCACTTGCCAGTCCTTCCAGTGCGATGCAGCGTCGTAAAACCATTCCCGGAGCATCACTCTAATTCCACCTGCGCTTAATGCTGTGCTTACACCCCCTCCCCATCACACTCAGACCTGACTGAACCTCAACCTCACCTCTCCCTCACACTTCACACCATGCACTGAAACCCGACTGTCGTTCTTACTGAGCAGCACATGCCATGTTCTTCGCCACGCAAAGGGAGGAATGGGTGTGTGACCTCCAAAAGTCTATGTTTGATACGACACTATGCGCTGTACGGCGAGAATGGGCCCGAAGGCCGTGATGCCATCCTCAAAATTATCGCCGCGAATTATGCGAGGCATCTATGCGAAATCACTGCGCCTATTATTGCTAGTGGTATGCCCGCGGTAACCAGCACCCACCGTCACCAACCAGAGGCATCCGCATGACATGCTGTGCACCACCGCCCGACAGACGTGCGACATTCGGCACCGCGTCATCGTCAGTGGTGCTGTGTGTCGCCGGTGGTGGTGACCAGTGAACTATGACGTAGGCAGGTACCTATCGTCAGTGGTGCCATGCGTCGCCGGTGGTGGCGACCAGTGAACTATGGCGTAAGCAGGTGTCTAACGTGCGTTCTAATGTCGACAACTCGGGGACGAGTAGCCTAGGGGTAAGATGCCCGTCTCACGATCGAAAGATTGTGGGTTCGAGTCTCACCTGTCGCTACTCTTCGCCCGCGACCAATCGGCACGAGAGATGGCGACTCAACGGTCGACGTGTCGCAAAACCAATAACCACCAAGGTCGACAACTCTCAAACCAGTAGAAACAGGAAACAAGGACCAAAATAGTCCTTCTTTGATCAAGATTCAGATGGAACAAAAATAATAACATCCATCGAGGATAATTGTATCCGCCGTGCCTGTTGCCATAGGCTAGATCGACAACAAACAAATAGCTCTCGAGCAAGTGAAACCCGAACACATCGAATCGTGCTCTTGTCCCAAGTCATATGGGGCATACAAGTTACTTAATTCATTTTAATAAGTAAGTTGATATGGAGAGAGGGTCTCGCCACCCAGCCTTCCGTTGGGTGTTGGCGATAATAGCTAACTAAATGGATATAATGACTTGACACTTTCACCACCGTCAAAGGAATGCCACAGGTATCAAATGTAAAACAAATCAAGATCAGGCAAGGCCACGGAGCTATGAAGTCATACGAGATACAACATCCTCGCCATATGCATGATTCTTAGTTGTCGCAGTCTTTGTCCATCGGAAGTAGGCACATGGGTGATTGTTTGGATTAGACGACCTGTCGAATGTTTTCGCATAAGACCTATTCAGATAGACATTTTACTTCTCCAAGGCCAGTGACCTCGGATGAACTCGTTGATCGTTTGTGGAGTTTTGGTGGTCCGAAGGCCATGTCAGGCCCTGAATTCCAGATCGGTGTCCAGTATGGCCCGGATATTAAACCATTCAAAGCCGTTTTACTGGTCAGAGAAGTGAGCTCATTGGGTGGGCCGGCCTTTGACGTAAGCGATGCATCAAATCTCATGGACGTGATCCATGCATCAAAACTCATGCGTGATCCATGTATCAAAACTCATGCGTGAGCCAGTCATCAAAACTCATGAGAACCGTTTTGCTGGGTCAGGGTGACGTATATTTCAGCAGCTTTCAGCTAAGCCTGACAGGTGTATCCTGACGGATTACGCTGGCATCCACGACTTCAGGCTAAACATAGATTTCACTGACAGAGATAATTGTGAAGGGTGTTCAATTGAAGCCATGTAATCCGGCTATTGTCGACCTTGTCTTCCTTCTTAGCGTCAAACCAGCGTGCAGACATTGGCGGGAGGATATTTTGGTCGCCCTTCGCCCCAAAGGGTACCCGGATTGGTCCCTTGGCACTAGCCTAATCGTCGTTTCCGGCACCTCCGGGTTCGGTCGCTCAAGTGGATTATTTCAACAACAGAGGAGCCTTCCACCGGCCTCAAGCCCCACTACCGGCAGCTAGGACCTACCTCGTACGGCGGCAAGGATCACTTTCAGCAGTCGGTGGGGATTCGGTCGGAATGACGTTCCTTCAGCGTCAGGACGCTATCAAAGGTACCCACTTCTTGAAGTGGGTGATCGGAGTCCCGTCCTCGATTGGGGCTCACATCTCGAGTCACATCTTGAAGGGATGTCTATATTCCATAATATCTTACTCGTAGAAGTATTCAGCCAAGCATTCAGCAATCACACGTCACTGCAGCAGGCTCCACTGCACATCCCCCATCATCTGACTGGTCACTGGATACATCAGATATTTTCTCATTTATCATCAGAGCCGGACATATCAAATACGTCACCCCGATCATGGTGAGCTGCTTGTAGCGCACGTATACAGTGACATCGCCGATGTCAGCCACACAGAGACGCAGCTCATCTACATGCGACTTGAAGTAGTTGCAAATGAAAAGATTGCCGTACACAGGAGCGATTCTTCGGCCACAATGCTACCAGTGGTGTTGTGTGGTGTCCTGTGGTGTGGTGTGGTGTCCGGTGGTGTGGTATGGTGTCCGGTGGTGTGGTATGGTGTCCGGTGGTGTGGTGTCCGTTGGTGTGGTATGGTGTCCGGTGGTGTGGTGTGGTGTCCGGTGATGTGGTATGGTGTCTGGTGGTGTGGTGTGGTGTCCGGTGGTGTTGTGTGGTGTCCGGTGGTGTAGTGTGGTGTCCGGTGGTGTGGTATGGTGTCCGGTGGTGTTGTGTGGTGTCCGGTGGTGTGGTGTGGTGTCCGGTGGTATGGCATGGTGTCCGGTGGTGTGGTGTGGTGTCCGGTGGTGTGGTGTGGTGTCCGGTGGTGTGGTGTGGTATCCGGTGGTATGGTATGGTGTCCGGTGGTGTGGTGTGGTGTCCGGTGGTGTGATATGGTTTCCGGTGGTGTGGTATGGTGTCCGGTGGTATGGTATGGTGTCCGGTGGTGTGGTGTGGTGTCCGGTGGTGTGGTATGGTGTCCGGTGGTGTGGTATGGTGTCCGGTGGTGTGGTGGTGTGGTATGGTGTCCGGTGGTGTGGTGGTGTCCGGTGGTGTGTGTGGTGTCCGGTGGGTGGTGTCCGGTGGTGTGGTGTGCTGTCCGGTTGTGTGATGTGCTGTCCGGTGGTGTGCTGTACTGTCCGGTGGTGTGGTATGGTGTCCGGTGGTGTGGTGTGCTGTCCGGTGGTGTGGTGTGCTGCCCGGTGGTGTGGTATGGTGTCCGGTGGTGTGGTGTGGTGTCCGGTGGTATGGCATGGTGTCCGGTGGTGTGGTGTGGTGTCCGGTGGTGTGGTATGGTGTCCGGTGGTGTGGTGTGGTGTCCGGTGGTGTGGTGTGCTGTCCGGTGGTGTGGTATGGTGCCCGGTGGTGTGGTGTGGTGTCCGGTGGTGTGGTGTGCTGTCCGGTGGTGTGGTGTGTTTTCCGGTGGTGGTGTGATGTCCGGTGGTGTGGTATGGTGTCCGGTGGTGTGGTGTGCTGTCCGGTTGTGTGATGTGCTGTCCGGTGGTGTGCTGTACTGTCCGGTGGTGTGCTGTACTGTCCGGTGGTGTGGTGTGCTGTCCGGTGGTGTGGTGTGCTGTCCGGTGGTGTGGTGTGGTGTCCGGTGGTGTGATGTCCTGTCTGGTGGTGTGGTGTGCTGTCCGGTGGTGTGGTGTCCGGTGGTGTGGTGCGCTGTCCGGTGGTGTGGTATGCTGTCCGGTGGTGTGGTGTGGTGTCCGGTGGTGTGGTGTGGTGTCCGGTGGTGTGGTGTGGTGTCCGGTGGTGTGGTGTGGTGTCCGGTGGTGTGGTGTCCGGTGGTGTGGTGTGCTGTCCGGTGGTGTGGTGTGCTGTCCGGTGGTGTGATGTGCTGTCCGGTGGTGTGGTGTGGTGTCCGGTGGTGTGGTGTGCTGTCCGGTGATGTGGTATGGTGTCTGGTGGTGTGGTGTGCTGTCCGGTGGTGTGGTGTGCTGTCCGGTGGTGTGGTGTGGTGTCCGGTGGTGTGGTGTGGTGTCCGGTGGTGTGGTGTGGTGTCCGGTGGTGTGGTGTGCTGTCCGGTGGTGTGGTGTGGTGTCCGGTGGTGTGATGTGCTGTCCGGTGGTGTGGTGTGGTGTCCGGTGGTGTGGTATGGTGTCCGGTGGTGTGGTGTGGTGTCCGGTGGTATGGCATGGTGTCCGATGGTGTCGTATGGTGTCCGGTGGTGTGGTGTCCGGTGGTATGGTATGGTTTCCGGTGGTGTGGTGTCCGGTGGTGTGGTGTGGTGTCCGGTGGTGTGGTGTGGTGTCCGGTGGTATGGTATGGTGTCCGGTGGTGTGGTGTGGTGTCCGGTGGTGTGGTATGGTATCCGGTGGTGTGGTGTGGTATCCGGTGGTGTGGTATGGTATCCGGTGGTGTGGTGTGCTGTCCGGTGGTGTGGTATGGTGTCCGGTGGTGTGGTGTGGTGTCCGGTGGTGTGGTGTGGTGTCCGGTGGTGTGGTGTGGTGTCCGGTGGTGTGGTATGGTGTCCGGTGGTGTGGTGTGGTGTCCGGTGGTGTGGTGTGGTGTCCGGTGGTATGGTATCCGGTGGTATGGTATGGTATCCGGTGGTGTGGTATGGTGTCCGGTGGTGTGGTATCCGGTAGTGTGGTGTGTTGTCCGGTGGTGTGGCGTGTTTTCCGGTGGTGTGGTATGGTGTCCGGTGGTGTGGTATGGTGTCCGGTGGTGTGGTGTGTTGTCCGGTGATGTGGTATGGTGTCTGGTGGTGTGGTGTGCTGTCCGGTGGTGTGGTGTGCTGTCCGATGGTGTGGTGTGCTGTCCGGTGGTGTGATGTGCTGTCCGGTGGTGTGGTGTGGTGTCCGGTGGTGTGGTATGGTGTCCGGTGGTGTGGTGTGGTGTCCGGTGGTATGGCATGGTGTCCGGTGGTGTGGTATGGTGTCCGGTGGTGTGGTGTCCGGTGGTATGGTATTGTTTCCGGTGTTGTGGTGTCCGGTGGTGTGGTGTGGTGTCCGGTGGTATGGTATGGTGGCCGGTGGTGTGGTGTGGTGTCCGGTGGTGTGGTATGGTATCCGGTGGTGTGGTGTGGTATCCGGTGGTGTGGTGTGGTATCCGGTGGTGTGGTGTCCGGTGGTATAGTATCCGGTGGTGCGGTGTGCTGTCCGGTGGTGTGGTATGGTGTCCGGTGGTGTGGTGTGGTGTGGTGTCAGGTGGTGTGGTGTGGTGTCAGGTGGTGTGGTGTCCGGTGGTGCGGTGTGCTGTCCGGTGGTGTGGTATGGTGTCCGGTGGTGTGGTGTCCGGTGGTGTGGTGTGCGATGGTGTGGTGTGGTGTCCGGTGGTATGGTATGGTGTCCGGTGGTGTGGTATGGTGTCCGGTAGTGTGGTATGGTGTCGGGTGGTGTGGTGTGTTGTCCGGTGATGTGGTATGGTGTCTGGTGGTGTGGTGTGCTGTCCGGTGGTGTGGTGTGCTGTCCGGTGGTGTG
Organism: Ashinkailepas kermadecensis; assembly: GCA_034440615.1. Classification (NCBI taxonomy): domain Eukaryota; kingdom Metazoa; phylum Arthropoda; class Thecostraca; family Neolepadidae; genus Ashinkailepas; species Ashinkailepas kermadecensis. The sequence continues at coordinate 19,897 of JAOTOM010000996.1, read as the reverse complement.
GTGTGGTGTCCGGTGGTGTGGTGTGGTGTCCGGTGGTGTGGTGTGCTGTCCGGTGGTGTGGTGTGCTGTCCGGTGGTGTGGTATGGTGTCCGGTGGTGTGGTGTGCTGTCCGGTGGTGTGGTATGCTGTCCGGTGGTGTGGTATGGTGTCCGGTGGTGTGGTATGGTGTCCGGTGGTGTGGTGTGCTGTCCGATGGTGTGGTATGCTGTCCGGTGGTGTGGTATGGTGTCCGGTGGTGTGGTGTGGTGTCCGGTGGTGTGGTGTGATGCGGTGTCCGGTGGTGTGGTGCGGTGTCCGGTGGTGTGGTATGGTGTCCGATGGTGTGGTGTGGTGCGGTGTCCGGTGGTGTGGTGCGGTGTCCGGTGGTGTGGTATGGTGTCCGGTGGTGTGGTGCGGTGTCCGGTGGTGTGGTATGGTGTCCGGTGGTGTGGTGCGGTGTCCGGTGGTGTGGTGTGCTGTCCGGTGGTGTGGTGCGGTGTCCAATGGTGTGCCCCGCCGCTGGAGCGCCAGTTGGTGCGTGGAGTCGACGCACTGTGACGCAGTTTGTCACGGCCTGACGCAACAGTCCCCCCCCCCCCACACACACATACACTGCCAACCTGCACCGGCGCCAGCCTTGACAACTACGCCAGGAATGTAAGCGCCGCACGGCCCTGGGCTGGTGACCGAGCTGACTGCCAGCCGCCCGACACCTCGGCGCCACTCCGTCCTGGTGCCGGCGCCGGACACGCCAGGAGACTGGTCCCTGCCACCCGTGCACCGTAGTACACGACACGCCGGCAGACTGGTGTCTGCCACCCGGTCACTGTAGTACGACACGCCAACACCCCGAGCTGTCACACTCTGATCGCGGTACTCAGCACACTGTGACCCCGGCGCCCAGCACACTGTGATCCCGGCGCCCGGTACCCTATGATATCGGCGCCCAGCACCCTATGATCTCGGCACCCAGCACCCTGTGATCCCGGTGCCCATCACCCTGTGATCCTGGCGCCCAACATTCTGTTATCCCGGCGCCCAGCACCCTGTGGTCCCGGCGTCCATCACCTTGTGATCCCAGCGCCCAGCACCATATGATCCCGGCGCCCATCACCCTGGCTTCGTAGCAGGCTAGATTTGTCGCGTACCCTGCTCGGGTGGTGTAGTGGAGACACCGACACAGGTGGGTACTTTGGTGCCTGCAGCAGATCCACTACCGACTCAATTCTCAGAAAGACAATGTCATGCATTCGCAATGGAGCTTCGCTTCTAAGCTGGCCGCTTTTCTTGCAGACAGCCTACGTCATTCACGTCCCGTTGGAGCGACGTCATGTAGGCTATTATTGTAGGTCGTGATTTTTTGACGACGTAGGTCCACTCTTCGAATGTCATATAGGTGATCTGTCACACGCTTCTGCATTCCATTATGTTATAAAATGTTATGTTAGGTAAAGGTGACCGACCCATTCAGCGTCAAATTACGTCAAATACATAATTACCAGTGTGTATAATCCAGCACATATATGTTGTTGATAATCTCTAATGAATGCAGGCATTACTTTTTCAAACGTGGTGTGACAGTTACGAGACATTATTCAGTCATTTGTAGACTCTCCATCAAAGTTTTCCTCAGATGCTTCGGTCCGGTGAGCAATAAATTGAACGTTATCTCTTTTGACTTAACCTGATGGATCTGATGTGATGGCGTGCTTTAATGAACGAAATTAACTCTCCTCACAATCTGGCAAATGTACCAGCATTTGAGTTATTATTGATATATCTTGTGCGTATTTCACGTAGTGAAGCAGGTGCTGATGAACTTACCAGGGAATCTTCCGTGGACATGCCCTGTGACTTTTCATCCATGCGAATTGAGGACCACATGGCTACACCTGAACGCCATCGCATCCTTGGACCATCGATTGCAGTTTATGTTTGCAGCTGAAACAACAGTTTCCGGAGATGACCGGAATGGACAGCATTAGCCGTCCACGTCCGGCGCCGCAGGTGAGTCGCTGCGCACTCCGGCCGACACCGGCCTGAAGACCAAGCTGTGCTATGGCGAATCACGTCTGCCCACAAGAAGACTGCACGTGTCTATAACTCTGCCCACAAGAAGACTGCACGTGTCTATAACTCTGCCCACAAGAAGACTCACGTGTCTATAACTCTGCCCATAAGAAGACTGCACGTGTCTATAACTCTGCCCACAAGAAGACTGCACGTGTCTATAACTCTGCCCACAAGAAGACTGCACGTGTCTATAACTCTGCCCACAAGAAGACTGCACGTGTCTATAACTCTGCCCACAAGAAGACTGCACGTGTCTATAACTCTGCCCATAAGAAGACTGCACGTGTCTATAACCCTGAACGGGTCAAAACGGCGATTAGCCGGTTCAGTCTGGCGGTCGCTCATCACAGACGACTTCCATCTCGGTGCTGATCTTGCGCGGCACTGATACTGGACAGCAATGCAACTTGGCTCGAGCTCTCGCCACGACACTGCCAGCTTAGTGGGTTCCTTGGTGGTAGCACACTCACGGATGAGCCCCTTGAGAAACTCAGACCAAGCCCCGGTCCCATATCAGGGCAGTCGTTAGTCCCATCTCAAGACGACCCCCGGTCCCATCTCAGGGCAGTCGTGAGCCCCATCTCAGGACATCCCCGGTTCTGTCTCAGAGCAGTCGTTAGTCCCATTTCAGGACGGCCCCCGACCCTGTCTCAGGACAGCATTTGTCCAACCTCAGGTCAGTCTCTGCAGCCCCGGTCCTTTCTCAGGGAAGCATTTGTTCCACCTCAGGTCAGTCTCTGCAGCCCCGGTCCGTCCTCAGAACAGCATTTGTCCCACCTTAGGTCAGTCTCTGCAGCCCCGTTCTTATCCCGGGACGATCCGGGTCCTATCTCAGGACAGCCTTCGGTCTTATCCCAGGACAGATCCTATCTCGAGGCAGTCCCTGTCAGTCTCAATCCTGTTTCATGTTAACCTTCGATAGCAACTAGCATTGACCAGGTCCCGGTCCGTCTAGTGCACGGGATCCCAGCAAAGCCATGTACGTACTGGTGTGCCTGGGTTCGGAGAGGACGCGCAGTGTGCTTCATGGAAGCTCTACCGCTCACCCTACTGAATTCCACGTCATGAAAGCTCCACCGTTCATCCTACTGAATCCCACGTCATGAAAGCTCTACCGCTTATCCTACTGAATCCCACGTCATGAAAGCTCTACCGCTTATCCTACTGAATCCCACGTCATGAAAGCTCTACCGCTTCCTACTTAATCCCACGTCATGAAAATTATATCGCTCCTCCCATTGAATCCCCGCTCCCCCTCCCCCATTGAATTCCACGTCATGAAAGCTCTACCGCTCATCATACTGAATCCCACGTCATGAAAACTCTACCGCTCCCCTATTGAATCCCACGTCATGAAAACTCTACTGCCCATCCTACTGAATCCCATATCACGAAAGCTCTACCGCTCCCCCTTAGTGAATCCAACGTCATGAAAGCTCTACCGTTCCTACTGAATCCCACGTCATGAAAACTCTACCGTTCCTACTGAATCCCACGTATGAAAGCTCTACTGCTCCTCCTACTGAATCCCACGTCATGAAAACTCTACCGTTCCTACTGAATCCCACGTGTGAAAGCTCTACCGCTCCTCCTACTGAATCCCACATCATGAAAACTCTACCGTTCCTACTGAATCCCACGTCATGAAAACTCTATCGTTCCTACTGAATCACACGCATGAAAGCTCTACCGCTCCTGCTTAATCCCAAGTTTGCCCAGATCTGCCGAATCCAGGCGCGCATGTGTCCTTCTCACCTAGTGCAAGCTGCAGAAAAAGCATCCGAAGTAGTTTAATAGTTTGTTAATCGTTAGACGCAGGCTCCAAGCCCTTCAGCAGTTGCGTTGTTCACTGACAGCGTGCTAATTCACCAACGCCATGTGGGGCACCACGATGTCGCCGGTGGCGGCCATTTCATCACACTAACTACGCTGAATTCCCATGATAACGAGGCCGATTCCGCGAAGAGCGCGTTGCATCACCTCACACACGGCGGCGCGATATGCATCAGGAAATTCTGTGAGATCAAGGTTTCCTGTCATTATTCTGCCGGGCCATCCGCTTAGCTGAGTAGCTCACCGCTCGACTACACTCAGGTCAGGGAATACTCAGCTGGCCAGTGAGCGGTAATGCGCCAACTAGATCACATGATCAGCGAATACAGTGCTGGCGCTCGGCGTCAGAGGAGGATGGCGGTGCCGCGATCAGTTGTTGGCGGGTGGCTGCAGGGTCGAAGCTTGACATCAGCGGATAAAAGTTGAGGCGGTACTCAGTGCCGGCAGACAGTGGCTCTGTTGATGATAATCGTCACTGTTTATACTGAGTAAATGTGAACGCCATGCAGGTAGTCAAGTTGATAATCAAGTGGTAATGGTAATCAAGTGGTAATGCTAGTCACGTGTTGATGGTAATGAAGTGGTGATGGTAATGAAGTGGTGATGGTAATCAAGCGGTGGTGGTAATCAAGTGGTGATGGTAATCACGTTGATGGTCATCATTCGTGGATGATGGCACCATTGATGGATATTATGACAAATGGGTAATCGGTGCGGTGACAGCCATCAGTTGGGTTCAGCAGGCCTGGTCAGTCAGCTGATCAGCCGCTCAGCCTGCGGGTCGGTCAGCCTGGGGACCGGTCAGCTGATCGACCCGTCAGCCTGCGGGTTGGTGAACCGCCAGCCCGCCAATATCACCACCAGTGGTGGCGTTGAGCGGCGCCGGGCCGATTGCTTCAGTTGCGCATGGTGTCGTTCACTCACGGCAGACCGCGGTCGCGGCGCTTGCGCGGCGATTGAATGCGACCGCAGTCGCATTCCAGCAATAGCAGTAATGACTATTTGCACATGTGGCGCAAATTAGTGTTCTCGGTACACTTGCCTCTGTGCATTAGCATCGTTTGTCGCGTGTTTCGGCTTTGACAAACGACGGCGGGCCATGCGAACCGACCCGACCGGCGTCGCGACGCACGGGTGAGTCGCACGTGCGGCTTTTCGCTGACCGCCGCACGCTCTGCAGCCGATCGGGCGACTGCAGTATCGGCTGAGGGTTCGTGCTGCTCGTCAGGCTGGGTGAGACGGCACGCCACGCCCGGTGTCGGGGCAGCCTTTGTCCGTGGGCCGTGACAAGATGCCGGGAGCACTCGTTGGCATTCGGTGCCAAGCTATGAGGGAGCTCCCACCGGCATACCGTGTCCAGCTTGAAAAGTCGGCACCGGTATGTCGGGTCCAGCTTGAAGAGCCGGCACCGGTATACCGTATCCAGCTTGAAGAGCCGATACCGGTATGTCGTGCGCAGTTGGAGGAGCCGACACCCGGCAGGCCGCTTCTGAAAAAGAGGTCAGCGGGCGACCGGCCTGCGGCAAGGACGGACCACGGGTGATGGTGTGATCCGACCTCCACACCCGCTGGCCTCGCACCGAGTCTGCTCGCCAGGGGTGACGCGCACACCCGGCCCTCGCCAGAATTCACCACGTGCTTCGCGTGATTCACAAGAGATCTGCATCTGGATGGCACTGCTGTTCAAGTTCAGTGAACCAGCTCCCCTTGGCTGTTGTCAGAAATGACTCCGGCTCTCACCATAACTCATCACGTGGTTCACAAGAGATCCTAGATATGTACGGTGCTTCTGTGTTAGTTTAGTGGGCCAGATCCCCGTGACTGCTGTCGAAAAAGATGACTGAATGCCTGAGACTCGATCGGAAGACCGGCACCACTCGAGCGGCTCAACATTGCGGCGCATGAAGCGCCGTAAACGAGCGAACCAACCGATGCACAAGTCTTAGCGAGCGGAGTTGGCCAATGTCTTCGCTGGTCGGGAGCTCACATTTGCTGTCCAGATGACCTTGTCGGGGGTCCTTGACCCTATCACCTTCAATCCCAGCTCAGCGAGCTCTCGCTCGACCTCCGTGTGAGTTATTGTGGACAGCTGTATTCCGCATCACAGCTCACCTCCCATGACCATCACATTCTGACCTCGTCTGACCACCCAACAATGGATGCCCCCATACCGAACCCATACCTCGCATGCCACTCCGCACCATGCTGCACTGCGCCTGCGCACCTCATCGCATTGTTCGTAGCTGTTTGTTGTGGACACACTTCCATTCCATTCCATCACTCCATTAGCAGAAATGCAATAAGTGCACACACATTATTAACATCGAACTGGACTGTGCTTTAAAGGTGGAAAATTTAGACCTCATCCGACAACGAAAACATAGCGTAATTTTGCGTATTTGTGGAGCACATGTGACGCGGCAACGCGCCTGGGTGGCTGACCAACCAGCTGCCGAGGAGCTAAAGCCATCAAAGACTCAAATAGGATCCAAACACTTGAACAGGGGCGTCACTGGAAGGAGGAGGAGGGGAGCCGAGCCACTCCCCCGCCTCCCATCGAGATCTGTGCCCTCCCCTCCTAGGACGTTCATATTTTGCATGGAAGTCAATGGGGGCTGGGTGAAATGTCCCCTGCCCTGACAGCAGCTACAGCCCTCACCATCTTGGCAGTCCAAAAGCTTCCATGATGGAAAACAATTATGATGATGTCCGTTGCTCAGGATGTTCTGCTCTGTGCCCACATCATACGCCTGGGGTTAATGCTAAATATAGCACGTTAACCCCATCCTGGTAGGGGGCAGAACCCTCTTCTCTTGGTTTTTATCCTGCTGTTCCATTATCCTTTGTGATAGGAGCGTGACATTTGGTGACTTTTCTAACTCTTTTCTGCTTCGTGCTCAAATTTTGGCTTCGTATTTATTCCAGAGGCGTCTCCAGGAGAGATTATTGGGAGGCACCTCCGACAGATTTTTGCGATAGCTTAGGAACAGCATATGCATCTGAATCTGTTCACTGTTTTGCTGCTCAGGTGACTACTCATGCGACCTTGCTCACGTTCCGAAATGCTTATTTTGAGCCTAATCATGTCAGGGGCAGATCCAGGGGGAATAAAAATGCCCAACATGTGACCGGTTTGCTCAAAGCTGTATCATTTACGTTGAAATCGGAAAGTTGGGAGAGTGGGGTGAATTCGGGACAAACGGTAATAACGCATCACAAACAGTGACGAAGCCTGTGACAAACAGTGACGAAGTCTTTCCCACGCAGTGGCGAAGTCAAGACAAAGACAAAAACGTACAATCCGGCCATCCACAATAGTCTCGTGGCTAGTACAGCCTATTGTCGAGTTTTAAAACGAAGGTCGTCAGTAAATAATGGCTGGCACAGGAGCACATGAAAACATATAACAATTGTTCATGCCAGCGGCACGGAAAGAGTCAGCAGGTACGATCAAAAGTCAGCAAGTATTATCAGAAGTCAGCAAGTACGATCAGAGCAGTCAGTCCAGTCCCACGCACAAATGTTGCCTAAGGCGGAGACTGAACAGGGGACTTCCCTAATGGTCAATTATTGTAGGAGCCTTCCCATTTAGGTTTCTCGGGATCCGCCCTAGTATATTTCCCTGGTGACGACTCGGGTCAAAAACCTTACGGAAATCATTGATAGTATGCAAGAATTGCATAATAATCGATACATGTGGCACTGACTGCGAAGAAGGGCCAGCCAGCGAAAATAAAAACGATATGCACCCTTCCAGAGGTTCCTGGCTACGCCATTAGCTGCTTTACGTGTGTCTGTATGGACGTTAAATCTTGATTTGGATCATTCAGAATGAAGCATGTCCAGCCATGCACAATATTGCAGATAAAAACAAACAGTTCCAAATGGTTTTGATCAACTTCCCCCAATGTTTTGACTCTTGATATCGCCATTGCAAGCAATGGCATTCTTACATCCTACATGTGTAGATTAGACCAGCAGAATTCGCTAGAGCTATCCAGGTTTTACATCGGCCCAATAGATACCGAGATATCAGGGGACGGAATCCGCCCTCTCCAGATTCAGGCCTGAACAAGCCCCATCGTAATGCTTGCTAAAAATAAGGCAAAAAAATATAAATGCCTGTGGGCTTGGCCATGCGCTCAATAGATATCCGCTGAATGCACTAGCCTGTGTCCTAGCGCTTAATCTGCGTTGGTTTACTTCATGAACACCGTTCTTCTTCGTTTGTTCAATATTTCATGAACTGCTTTTCCAATATTTGTTTGTTGTTTGTATGCCGTTTGTGCATAGTATGTCCACCGTTTGTCCACTATTGTCCACTATTGGTTCGTCCGACTGCCGCTGATGTCCGACGCCCGATGATGTACGTTGCATCGACCCTGGGTGCCAGGCACACGCGACCGAGATTTTCGCAACCGATGCCGAGCCCGAAGGTCAGTCGGGCTGGCGCCTGGCCCGACCGGACCGCGGCGGCAGTCAGCTGATCACGCCGACACCCGTACTTCCCCACCGACTGTGACCCCGGACCACGGCGGCAGTCAGTTGGTCACCCCGACACCCGTTTCCCCCACTTGACCCCGGACCACGGCGGCAGTCAGTTGGTCACCCCCCCACCACCGAACTGTGACCCCGGACCGCGGCGGCAGTCAGTTGGTCACCCCGACACCCGTACTTCCCCACCGACTGTGACCCCGGACCACGGCGGCAGTCAGTTGGTCACCCCGACACCCGTACTTCCCCACCGACTGTGACCCTGGACCACGGCGGCAGTCAGTTGGTCACCCCGACACCCGTACTTCCCCACCAACTGTGACCCTGGACCACGGCGGCAGTCAGTTGGTCACCCAGACACCCGTACTTCCCCACCGACTGTGACCCCGGACCACGGCGGCAGTCAGCTGATCACGCCGACACCCGTACTTCCCCACCGACTATGACCCTGGACCACGGCGGCAGTCAGTTGGTCACCCAGACACCCGTACTTCCCCAGTGGCCCCGGGCACAGTCAAGTTGCTCCATGAGGCATGAGTTGCACAGCATCATGAGGAAAATTGAGGTTATGTACCAGGTTACATAACCTCCATTTACCCCATGCCTGACAAGCTCAGATTACTGTGCAAATTTTTACATTTCCCATTGACGTGCCATGTACAAAACGTTAGAGCCATCGACAATCAACATCATGGTTAAATCACGATTACACAAAACATACCTGGTGCATGACACCATCAGACTAGTGAGCAATACACAACTGATCGGAATGCTCTTGCCATGCACTACATTAATAACAGTGATTAAATAAACGTTGACCCAAGATAGCAATAATGCAAGGTGGTGCACTTTACCACATGCAGCATACCTAAATCATCGAACACCATGCAGCATGCCTAAACCACGGAACACCTCTCAGGGGCGATGTACAGGCCTGTGCCAATATTATACTTGTCAGGTCAACGGTTCAGCATTTATAGCTTCAGGCAACCTTGTTGTCATACAGTACAAGGGTGAGTGCTTATTTCCCTATCAAGAGACAATTTCATATGCAATCAAACCATTGGAGGCATTGTTAATGGTCATGGGGCAATATGCCTGCATTATTATTTTTGAAACTAATGTACTTTAGATGTGATCTCGTGACCTAAGGTTAGGTCAGCATATTTGTTTAATTTTCCCAGATAAAATATATTGATTGTATGGTCCTAATACATAGTGTCACTATTATTTTAGGAATGGTAAAATAAAATTTGCGGTTATTAATATTCAAATGGCATTTAGAAGAGTAAACTTACCCTGGTTTTGATTACTTCTCTGCCTTTTCGGTGTTACGCTTCAATGTCTCGATGTGGTTGCTCAGTACTGCATCCTTTGATTACGAGACACTTTTACAAGGGCGGCCCAGTATATTTTCAAATGTGCGCATGTATATATATATATATATATATATATATATATATATATATATATATATATGTATATATATAAATATATATGGATACATAGCTGCAGTGGAACGTACAACTTGTGCGTTTATACACGTCATCAAAATGCCAAGCGTTTATTAGCAGCTCTCGGCATAACAGGCTTGATGTACCGAGACCTCTTGGGCCATGCTGTGTGTGATACTATCAGTAGGGTCTGCATGATGCATTTGTGTGCTAATTGTCCGAAGAGAGATGGAGTTTTCCACTTTCTAAGCCTGGTCATGGAGGAAAATCTACCAACAGGCACGAGCGATCCGGATGACTAGGGTGATTTTGACAGCGAGATGCGGTACAAACAGTGGGTCAGCACATTTCAATGCACGCTGGTTGACATGTTTGAGTCACATGAGGACTTTCTGTCTAGTTTAAGCATAAAAATATCGCAACTCACAAAACGCCACCATTTGGCTGAGGAGCAGAGCAATCATTTCAGGAATCTGAAGGCCTTAGTACCATATGGAGAGGCAGTGATAGTCGGTGATTTCCCAGAAAATTATTCATTCACGGTTCAGGATGAGGTCCAAAGCTCCCACTGGGATGCGGCCCAGATCCATCCTTGCATAGTCTACTGGCGTGAGAACGATACAAAATGGCGCCAGAGTTACTGTTTTGCTTCCGATGAAACCAGACACAACGCCAGTATGGTACATGAAAATTTGAGGCGCTTCCTTCCAAAAATAGATAAAGATGCCGAACTTGAGCCAAATTCACTATTTTGCTGACGGCTAAGCAGCATAATACAGTCACACTTACAATTTCATTAATATCGCACATCACTCCGCGGATTATTGAATCGCATGCGATCGCACTTCTTGGCCACATCACATGGCAAGAGTGCATGTGATGGCGCATTGGTGGTACCGTAAAAAGAGCAGCGGCGACAGTGAGTCTTAGGCGAATGCGTGCCAACCAAATTTTGTCGGCACAAGCCATGTTTGTCTTTCTAACGGATAAGTTCGAAACCACCATCAATTTTGGTTTGCTGGAAAATGGGAAAGTTAGGAAAACCGCAGCGGCTTCACGCTTCCCCACTGCCAGGACAATTAAAGGCACTCGGCAGATCCACCGCTTCGTTCTGGCTGATCAAATGCACCTGGCAGTTCACGAAATGTCACGGAACCTGGTAGAAAAGTCGAATTAGGTGAAATACGCAAAGGATGGAACTGGAGAGTGCAAAACGGATCCACGTGACCTATCGGTGCGATGTTATGTAGTTACTCATGTTTTTCGAGGCATCTCATGTTTTATACACGTGGATGCGAGGTTGCATGGATATGCAATCCGCTTTCGCACGGTTCTGTACGTATATATGTGTGCATCAGTACTCGTTCAAGATGCGGAAAGGTGTGAGTGCTATTATCGTGCTATTTGCATGCTATCATCGTGCACTGCTATTACATGTTATATTAGTATCGTGCTATTACATGCTATTATCGTGCACTGAACGTTTCAAAATATACTGGGATGTCTTTGTAAAAATGTTTTATAATCAAAGGATGTAGTACTGAGAAACCAGATCGAAAAATTTCAGCGTAATATCGATAAGTCCTAAAAGTTACAAAAAAAGTTAAATGTACTTTTCTCAGTCATTTGGATATCAATAACCACTAATTTTATTTCCTCATTGCCTAAAATACCAGTGACACTATGTGTTACGACCATAAAATCAACATATTTCACGTGGGAAAATCTTAAAATGTGTTTACCTGACCTTAGGTCACGGGGTTACTTCTAGAGCACATCAGTTTTTTAAAATAAAATTAATGCCAGACATATCAACCCTTGACCATTGTTAATGCATCCGCATGGTTTGTTTTCACATGTAATTGTCCCTTGATAGGGAAGTATGCATTCAAATACCCTTGCACAGCAGATGAACAAAGTTACCTAAGGCTATAAATGCTGAACCGTTGATCTGACAAGCATAATATTGTGACTGGCGTGATTATCGCCCCTGACAACCCTTTGTAGCAAATTGCGTCAAAATCCGAAAGATGATGCGGCAAAAATCGACGCTCCGACCGGTCGATGGGTCCTGGAACGCCACAGCTGTTATATTTCCTCTTCTACGTGGTGATTCTGGCCAGAAATGGGAACGCTGGATTTTCGCATGTTGTGCAGCGGAAGCTATAAGAGCATTTGCAAAGACATGTGCAAACGATTTACAATACATACTGTACAATAATTCATCATGCTTGGTGTCATAGCTTTTGACCTATATTTACGCATTTGTTGACCAAGACGTACGCCGTAGTGTGTGGGAGCCAATGGAGCGAGAGCGATAGCACGATGTGCTTCGATAAGCTAATTTATCCCAAGGCTGCCGAGTTGGTGCCATTGTCTCTTTCACGGCCCGTCAGCAAGAACTACACTAGCAATACGATGTCCTCAGCAGCCGCTGCTCTGCAGTGGGCGCAGTCGTCACCATGGTAATGCCCGCTCGGCTCCGAAGGGGGGCGCGGGTGAAGGCGTCCCGGGGCCTGAGCGACCACTGGCAGCGCCCGCACGGCTCCGAGGGGGGGGGGGCAGGTGTGGACGTCCCGTGAACCGAATGTCCACGGACGGACGCTGTAGCAGGCGGCGGCCGGCACCGACGCCCTGTCGAACCTCAGTGGTCCCTGCGGCACGGCGCAACCTCGGGACCCGTCTTGGTGAAGCTCAGCGTAAATGGTAGCGAGCAGTGATGCTCCCCAACTTGGCTGATATCACGCATGTCCGATGTTGACGGTGGAGGTTGGGATGCCTGCGCACACATGCCTCGTGGTATATTATCGGCATCGTCAAGCTTTCAATTGTGGATAATGTTTCGGGCGGTTGTAAACACAAATGCCAAGGTCCCACAATCGTACTGCCCTTGCGGTGATATTGGGGCTCGGGACATCACGATGTCTCGGATCCGGTGAATAGACCAGCTCTACGGCCAGCTGCACTGCCACAAAGCCAACGGCTGCGCCCTCAGGGCATGCCATCGCGCTGAATGGCTGCTTAACACACGCAGTGGATAGCCTTGGGTGCCAACGAGAACTGGAGGAGGTAGGAGGGGCGATTCAACTTCGGCAGACGCGCCTAGTTGCCTTATGTAAACTGTTTAGTCTTGCTGGACTTTCTAGAGCAAGTTCTTCAAGGTTCAATGTTTTATTCAGTCTAGTTGGATAGCAGCTATTTCATTTTCCATTTGACCTGGCTTGACCTGGGATTGCCGAAGACATGCACTCGCTCCTCGCCTGCAAATGATCTTTGTAAAGACGTGGACTCCATGCGAAAGAAAACACTGCAGAAACACTGGAACAAGGGCGGCTGTTCGTCAGACTTCAGTTGCCTGCTGACGACGGCCCTCGTTGTGGATGCTCCTGTCTCATGCAACTTCTCGCTGACGCAATACTTATCTAGATTGTATCTTCACACGAAGGGGAAACTTTGCGGTGAACTGAAAAAATCCGGTTTTCCGATCCTTTTTTCACAGTCCGCGGGAAAAATCAGACAATAGACTTCGCAACTTGCACTGAAAACATCACATACTGGCAGATCGAGGGATGATGAGGATGTGGGATGTGTTTTGTCACTGATTTTATACTACGTCTTCTACATTGCCTGCCTCACGTCGATCTACATGGTGGAACTGATGGCCGTCACCATACTTCTGCGTTTCAGGAATGGGAACGCAAATGCTCCTGTTGTTTTTTTCCTATTATTCCAGTAGTCTTCCCAGTTATGTTTATTTTATCTTCGCTTCACTTTGGGTTCCCGTGACCCACTTTTACATGGCATCTAGACACGCCTTCAGCGCTTGAGCAAGCGGATAAGGATGTTGCTCTTCGCTGGATCATGTTGGCATCGTGGGAAATGATATAGCTAATGAAGCGACACAGATGCCATGAACCAGTGCACTTCCTTTCCCTGTCACTCATCTCAGCCAGACAACGGCCATCTTCTTTAGGGAAAGTAGCAGCAGGCACGGTGCCCCAGGAACCCCTGCAGGGTAGAAAGCAACAAGTTGCACTTTCTCGAACTCGAACGAATATGCATTGATAAAGACCGAATAGCCGAAGTGCTTGCATAATTATAGTCATATCTGTATAATTTGTTTCATTACTCGCCTTTGCCTATTCATATATATATATATATATATATATATATATATATATATATATATATATATATATATATATATATATATATATATATATATATATATATATATATATATATATATATATATATATATATATATATATATATATATATATATATAGATATATATATGTATATATATATATATATATATGTGTGTGTGTGTGTTGTGTGTGTGTGTGTGTGTGTGTGTGTGCGTATGTGTGTGTGCGTGTGCGTGTGCGCGTGTGCGTGCGTGTGTGTGTATGTGTTTGTGAGTATGTGTGCGTATATCTACGCTAACACATACACGTCTAAGTAAATTTAATCCTAGTAGGTATTCGTCATGATGTCTCCACCGAGTGAGAATTCCATACTTTGCGCGTTGCGTGAGCTCTGAGCATATCAACAGATCGAGAAATTCAGGTTCGATAGCCGAATGTTTGCCGACAGTTCCGTGGCCCCCGGTGCTCCGACACGACCTCCCCGCTGCCACATCTCCCCGCTGCCACATCGCCAACCTTACAGAACCATTTGTCAGCCTACCGACTTACCCATGTGGAGCGGGGGCGAGACAGGAGTTCGCGAGCTACGTGCCGTCTCGTGCTCAACTAAATACGAACCATGTACTTTGGGGTTGGATACGGGGCTGCCGAGACGAATTTTAACTGGGCATCACGTCAGTCCGTCCGCTGTGCGCTGATCTCTCGGTGCGATCTCGCTGATCTCTCGGTGCGATTCGGTCAGACGCTCCAAGGCGTGCAGTTTCACTGGTGGCGCCAGTGTGGCCTCGGGTCACTAGTGTCACTGGCGATGCCAGTCCTCGGGTCACCAGTGTCACAGGCGATGCCAGTGTGGCCTCGGGTCACCAGTATCACTGGTGATGCCAGTAAGGCCTAGGGTCATCAGTGTTAATGGCGATGCCAGTAAGGCCTAGGGTCACCAGTGTTAATGGCGATGCCAGTAAGGCCTAGGGTCACTAGTGTTAATGGCGATGCCAGTACCGCCTCGGGTAACTAGTGTCACCGGCGGTGCCAGTGTGGCCTCGGGTCACTAGTGTCACCGGCGATGCCAGTACAGCCTCGGGTCACCGGTTTGCCGCGGTCCGGCGGCCGGCTGGCCGTGGGCCGGCTGGTCGTGGGCCGAGCGACCCAGCATCTGCTGGCCGCGCGCCAATAATACGGTGTCCGGGCGCGGCCTCGGAGTGAGCGTACTCGGGGGTACAGAGGCGGCTCCCTGGCGTACACGGAGTGTACTCGGGGTACAGACACGGTCCCGCAGTGTACTCGAGGTACTGATGTGGCTGTGGTGTGCTCGAGGTACAGACGCGATCCTGTGGTGTGCTCCGGATGCAGACGCGACCCGGTGATGTGCTCTGGGTGCAGACGCGACCTGGCGATGTGCTCGGGGTAAAGACGCGACCCTGCGGTGTGCTCGGGGTAAAGACGCGACCCGGCGATGTGCTCGGGGTAAAGACGCGACCCTGCGGTGTGCTCGGGGTAAAGACGCGACCCTGCGGTGTGCTCGGGGTAAAGACGCGACCCGGTGGTGTGCTCGGGGTAAAGACGCGACCCGGTGGCGTGCCAGCGTGCTCCGGCCACGGACGTGGCGACTCGGTTGCCAGCGGTTCCGACGCAACCCAGCGGACTCGGCCACCGCCAGCCGAGAAGACACGCCGACGATGGCTGCACAGAACAGCTCAAGTCCAGCCGGGTGTGACACCCGGCTGGACGGACGGCCGGTGAAAGTGAGGCCGCCGCCGACGGCTCGCAGAACGACGCTGGCCGCACGGCCATGCGGTGCTGGTACTGAAAGGGCTACCTCGCCAGCTGCCGTCGTCGAAGCTCGCGGTCGGTATCACCCGGGGTCCCGACGATTGCCAGGGAGGGTGTCTCCGACTACTCCGACTGGTGACTCTGGGCTGTTGTTCGCTTGAATCTAACCCTACTGTTCGCGACCAAGGTCAGTCGTGAAGCCCAACTTCGCGACCGGCGTTGAAGTTGCGTCTGCCGGTTACCTAGACGTGGTTATGTTGTGCTTGCTGTTCCTGCTCCGAGACAATGCCACATCATGACGGAGTCATCTGAAAGCGGGAGCTGCGGGTGTGACTGGTACATGCACGTCAAACGGTTCTGAAGCCACATTTATCACCGGACGCCACCGGCCGGCTGTGCGGGTTTCCACGTCTGTGTTTCTATTGTTCTGAATTTCGCAGCGCATTTGCAGCAGCCATCGAAAGTCATGTCATTACACCCACACTCTCGTCGCCCAGAGGAATGGGTCTCGGGGACGTGCAGTTCGCAGTGCGGCCGACGCTGAGGCTCGGACCTCGATTGGCTGAGACCGTTCGGCTGTTCGGCTGTTCGAGCACGGCTTGCTCTACACCCAGGGGCCTCGACATGAACTGCCACGGCCGTAGCTCGCCCTGCGGCGGTGGTGCCCCGCCACATATGCGGCCGGTCGTGTTGTGCAAACTGTGCAACAGCTGGTGGGTGACTGGTACACAAGTAGGTCACGAACTCCGGCGGCCGTGTCGTGGCGCCACGGCTGGCCGCCACTCCCGCCGTGCCTCTCGTCACCTCACGGCTGGCCGCCACTCCAGCCGTGCCTCTCGTCATCTCACGACTGAACGGCACTCTATCCGGGCAGCTGCTAACTCACGGCTGACCGGCACTCCATCCGGGCAGCTGCTAAACTCACGGCTGACCGGCACTCCATCCGGGCAGCTGCTAACTCCACGGCTGACCGGCACTCCATCCGGGCAGCTGATAACTCGCGGCTAACTGGCACTCCATCCGGACAGGTGAAACCCTACGGCTAACTGGCACTCCATCCGGACAGCTGATAAACTCATGGCCACAGCATAAACCCAACCGGCACTTCATCCAGCTGATATGACGACTTTATATTTCGAAAATGTGTCATATTAATGTCGCCGGCTCAGACATGGATGGATAATTTTGTCTATGGAGAAAATCACAGCCTGTGACATAGAGTTCACACCATAATTGCCCCTCCGAGGAAATATGCCCATTCCCATGATAATATCCTGGATCCGCTCTTGTCAGCCACCGATGTCAGGTCCGGCGGGGTTCAGCCCAGATGTGTCAGTCAAAGCCGTGAGGTCTGGCGGTGAGGTACACCGTGTCAGCGCTCACTACTGAGCTGTCCAGGCCGTGAGGTCTGGCGGTGAGGTACACCATGTCAGTGCCCACTACTGAGCTGTTCAGGCAGTGAGGTCTGGCGGTGAAGTACACCGTGCCAGTACCCACTACTGAGCTGTCCAGGCCATGAGGTCCGGCGGTGAGGTATACCGTGTCAGTGCCCACTACTGAGCTGTCCAGGCCGTGAGGTCTGGCGGTGAGGTACATCGTGTCAGTGCCCACTACTGAGCTGTCCAGGCCGTGAGGTACACCGTGTCAGTGCCCACTCAGCTGTCCAGGCCGTGAGGTCTGGCGGTGAGGTACATCGTGTCAGTGCCCACTCAGCTGTCCAGGCCGTGAGGTCTGGCGGTGAAGTACACCGTGTCAGTGCCCACTACGAGCTGTCCAGGCCGTGAGGTCTGGCGGTGAGGTACACCGTGTCAGTGCCCACTCAGCTGTCCAGGCCGTGAGGTACACCGTGTCAGTGCCCACTACTGAGCTGTCCAGGCCGTGAGGTCTGGCGGTGGTCAGGCAGGTCGGCGAGGTACATCGTGTCAGCGCCCACTACTGAGCTGTCCAGGCCGTGAGGTCTGGCGGTGAGGTACACCGTGTCAGTGCCCACTACTGAGCTGTTAGGCCGTGAGGTCTGGCGGTGAGGTACACCGTGTCAGTGCCCACTACTGAGCTGTCCAGGCCGTGAGGTCTGGCGGTGAGGTACACCGTGTCAGTGCCCACTACTGAGCTGTCCAGGCCGTGAGGTCTGGCGGTGAGGTACACCGTGTCAGTGCCCACTACTGAGCTGTCCAGGCCGTGAGGTCTGGCGGTGAGGTACACCGTGTCAGTGCCCACTACTGAGCTGTCCAGGCCGTGAGGTCCGGCGGTGAGGTACACCGTGTCAGTGCCCACTACTGAGCTGTCCAGGCCGTGAGGTCTGGCGGTGAGGTACACCGTGTCAGTGCCCACTACTGAGCTGTCCAGACCGTGAGGTCTGGCGGTGAGGTACATCGTGTCAGCGCCCACTACTGAGCTGTCCAGGCCGTGAGGTCTGGCGGTGAGGTACACCGTGTCAGTGCCCACTACTGAGCTGTCCAGGCCGTGAGGTCCGGCGGTGAGGTATACCGTGTCAGTGCCCACTACTGAGCTGTCCAGACCGTGAGGTCTGGCGGTGAGGTACATCGTGTCAGTGTCCACTACTGAGCTGTCCAGGCCGTGAGGTACACCGTGTCAGTGCCCACTACTGAGCTGTCCAGGCCGTGAGGTCTGGCGGTGAGGTACATCGTGTCAGCGCCCACTACTGAGCTGTCCAGGCCGTGAGGTCTGGCGGTGAGGTACATCGTGTCAGTGCCCACTACTGAGCTGTTCAGGCCGTGAGGTCTGGCGGTGAGGTACACCGTGTCAGTGCCCACTACTGAGCTGTCCAGGCCGTGAGGTCTGGCGGTGAGGTACACCGTGTCAGTGCCCACTACTGAGCTGTCCAGGCCGTGAGGTCTGGCGGTGAGGTACACCGTGTCAGTGCCCACTACTGAGCTGTCCAGGCCGTGAGGTCTGGCGGTGAGGTACACCGTGTCAGTGCCCACTACTGAGCTGTCCAGGCCGTGAGGTCCGGCGGTGAGGTACACCGTGTCAGTGCCCACTACTGAGCTGTCCAGGCCGTGAGGTCTGGCGGTGAGGTACACCGTGTCAGTGCCCACTACTGAGCTGTCCAGGCCGTGAGGTCTGGCGGTGAGTACACCGTGTCAGTGCCCACTACTGAGCTGTCCAGGCCGTGAGGTCTGGCGGTGAGGTACACCGTGTCAGTGCCCACTACTGAGCTGTTCAGGCCGTGAGGTCTGGCGGTGAGGTACACCGTGTCAGTACCCACTACTGAGCTGTCCAGGCCGTACAGGTGGCCGACACGCCGACGCAGCGAGTGGAATGCGTTTCGGTCCGTCCGTGGCGCCTCGGGCACGCGACGCTGGTTTTTACGCCACATCGGAGAGAGACAGGACGACCTCAGAAGTGTCGAGCATGAATCAAGGGGCCCCTGCCTGCTTGTGTGGCGAGTCGAACGCCAGAGAAGAATGACCTTGGCGGTGAACATTATCGGAGCCAACTGCCAAGTCATAGAGACAATCATCCATGGAGCGAAGCAGCATCATCGGTCTCCCTTACATATGGAGCTTATTTTCAAGCGAACGACGTAATTCGCGCTTGTTCGAGATAGCGAGATGGCTTCTCAGCCATCTGTCCAGCCTGCATGGATTCATGTTATCAGGTCGCGGTTGGTTGAGGCAGTTTTTGCAGCCGGTTGGGTTCCGAGCTGCGCCGATGATCAGGAACTGGACGGCCGCACCGCGGACTGACCTCGAAGTAGCCGGACTTGCGGACGGCGCGGTGCGAGCAGATGACCATGACGGTGAGGATGACGAGCAGCACGATGCCGGTGATGTTGGCCGAGCCGGCAAACCAGCCGATGCCCATGGACGTGTCGAACAGGTAGTCCTGGACGGTGACGCCGGATCGATGTGACATGTTCACTGCGGCAAACGTTCCTCGTCAGCTGGGGTGCCGTCACCCTCGTCTCAGCCGTGCGACACATGGCTACTGTGAGAGACAACGCCGATCAGCTCCGCTAACCGTGACCCTCATCTCAGCTGTGTGCCACATGGTTACTGTGAGAGACAACACCGATCGACTCAGCCAACCTCGCCCCAGTGTCAAGGACAGTGTGGAAAGTGGCAGGGGCTGTTCTGCATTGCATTCCCGCTACACGCCAGTGGACCGTTCTCGACAGAA
>JAOTOM010000995.1:0-54257 GCA_034440615.1 Ashinkailepas kermadecensis | reverse complement strand
CAGGAGGCCCACGAGGCGTGGTAGTAGGCCCCTAATTTGGCAGAGGATGCCCCTGGAACATGAGAGGAAGCCCCATGCCATGTTAAAGGGACCCCATGATGTGGGAGGAGGCCCTCCAAAACGGGAGAGGAGGACCATTGAATATGGAGGAGGGTAGGCCGCACGAGACATTCAAAACCGGTAAAGAGGCTCCAGGAAATGAGACGAGACCTCTAAGACGGGAGAGGAGGCCTATAATTTGCAAGAAGCCCCTGAAATGGTAGGAGTCGTGCAGGGGTACTTCAAAATCACGATATGGACCCAAAAAGATCCGGCTGGGGCCCCTGAAAATCACGCTAAGCCTAGGGGTATCAAAAAGTCACGCCCGGACCCTGAAAATCACGCTAGGGGCACGATAGGTCGTACCGTTCCCAACAGTATCATTGGGACACAAATGAAGCCGGGGCAACGACAAACAATCCGGACATGGATAATCACTCTGGGGCCCCAACAATGACACCAAAAGCATCCAAAACGTATTGGACCCTCACAAAGTGTCGAGGTAGCTAAAGCTCGCGCTAGGGATCAAAGCAAATGACGTCGGGACACAAAAGATTACATTGGACTAAAATAGTCGCGTCGCAGCCCTCGAAAATCTCACTGGGGACGAAAAAGGTCGCGCCTGGACCCCAAAGGTTGCAGCTGCCCCAAAAATAAATTATCCTTAGACCCATTTTTCTTCAATGAAGCAAGCAAAGGGCTTGGTTAGGTTAGGCCAGGTTCGACTAGGTTTTTTAGGATGGAAAAACAAAAAAAGTATCAAATAAGTTTTTGATTTTCCCTTCTTCACAAACATGTCAAGTTAGGTTAGGCTAGGTTTAGCAAGGTTAGGTTAGGCGTACGTTAAAAAAGAACGAAATGCACGTATTTTTTCAATATTTGTTTTTCTGACATGGGCGGCTAAGCAGTTATTCAAAAAAAAATGAAGTGCCACCTTTTTCAGCATGTGCTCAGAGCCCCATCGTTTGGTATTACCTTGCTCACCAACTAAAAAGAAAGCATTACCGATGGCAATGAGTGTTCAGGCCTCCTTAATCATGCTCATAAGCATGGTATCGCGCATGTTTTCCCAAAAATCAAATTAATATCTTCAAATGCAAATTTACCATGTTTTATGTATTGGACATATTGCAGAATGAGTTTTAGTCCTAAGTAAACAAGCATAAGCTTGAAATCTATATTATTGATGAAATCAACCCTGTATTTGCCACACAAGGTATCTGGGTGGTTCTCACCAAGTGATGTACCTGCACACTATCATTGATGCAAGTAGGCAACAATTTAAGCTCATCACGCCTTATCTAAGCTAACCTAAATCTGCCCTAACTGATCTTAATTTGGCTTAACTTCTACACCATATACATATACATCAGCAAACCAACCTAGTGTTGACTACAGTGGCAAATCTACTCTAACTTAGCTGAAACTGGCTGGACACCATGTATATACACACAATCCAATCAACCTACATAGATGATCGACTACAGTGGTAAGCATATCCTACATTATCAAAGTAGCCATGTGAGCCATGCCATAGACCTCAGAAGTTGAACTCACAAGGCATGGCAGCCTTCCGTAGAAAGGCGGCATGTGCCATGAGGTACACTAAAGGCGTATTGATCGATATCTATGATATGCTAGTGGGTATTTTGGAGCGAATTGGTCTATATCCTGAGATCACTGCTGCTGTAAAATGCACTTAGATACAATTCTTTAAACTTTTTTAAAAATGCGATGATTGTTCGTTGTTTAGCTATTTAGCTTGTTAGCTATTTAGCCATGCATCCCTGCATTTTTTTCAGGTCTAACTACATGGCTTCTGTTCAGATATTTAACTCGCCCAGTTCACTTACGTGTATTCTTATGATTATGTGATGCACTGTATGCAATTTGAAAGTATTGACAAGCATCCTGTAACATAGTGACACTAACATGGCTGGCAGTTGTGGGACAGAGTTGTAAAATAAGTGTTGCATATTAGCATAAACCAGGCCGTAACAGATCTAGCATGACCAAGGAGACAACGGCCCCCACCCAGACGTAACTGACTTCGGACTTCGGACACAACTGACACCAATCCATGGTTTGCAGGAAAGCTAAACATTTAATAAATTTAAACGAGAACAATTTAAACAAGAGTGGGTGCTGCAAGGGACAATGTTATTGCACCTGGAACACTTGTCTAGACATGCTGGATAGCACACAACCATTCCGTATTGGAGCGAATGAACCCTCAGACATGGAAACTACATCGTATATAACCCTAACTATATAATGCAACATAACTATAACTATACCGTGGAAAACACTGCTTCATATCGACCGATCGGGATTCTAGCACATAAACTCCCAACGTTCGATGGCGTCCCGACAGGGACGGACCTTGCATATATACTAACCCAGTGTTGGTGCTCGGTACCGGATACCTACGCACTACTCGCCATAGAGCTGGAATCTCTCAGTAATCACTTATCCCGCTGACACGAGGCTGGGTGATGGGCAATGCTGATTTGTTGTTGATGATGGCTGATAGGAACTATACACGGCAACAAAATCCACGCGTGATTTGTTTGATGTATTTCTCTCGCGGCACCGTCATCCAACAGGTCACTATCTCTTGCCACCCACGCGCGGCGCCTGCTTCGGCATGGCCTTCGCCTTGGGCACCTTTGTCTTCTGCTTGGGCGCCTTCGCCTGTGGACAACGTCAATGTGAACGACGGGCGGGGTGACGACTGGATCAGCATCACTGATGTATCAGCATACATCAATCCATTGAGCCCCTGCCAGGAATTCATTCCGCAAGAGTAGCTTAGTTTCTGAGCGAACCGGTACTCCCTGATGGTGGTGGTGGTGGATTTGTGCTTTAGGGCGAGTCGACTGCATTGGTCATTTTGCGCCCATACAGCTACTCCCTGGATTAGCAATAACATAAAAGTATATTTTGCGATTGTAAGGTCGACGGCTGCAGCGCCGTTTGGTAAAACAGACTGGGAGGAGCCGGGACCACCGGTCCGCGGCAGGTCACGCTCATCGAGAGGCCTGGTCGGACGTCCAGGTGACGCTTCGTTGCCGTGATGCGGTGCCGGTCGGCTGAGACCACTTACGGGTGGACAAGCAACCAACGGCACATGCCGACACAATGCGCTGGCAGTGGGCTTGCAGCACATGCTGAAGGCACGAACACTGACGGTACAACCTAGCTGTCCATTGACACTACGACGCATGCACACATTGCATCTCTATAGAAGTCATTATAAAATAAGAATAGTTATCTGTGTTTAAACTGTGGCACTTCTTTTTCGAGGCAATCGCACTCAGGATCCAGTGCATGGTCAGCAACAGTGGCTGAAGATATGGAAATATGAACGCACTTTCAAGTGGATTATTTTCATGCAATGCCCAGGAAATAGGATATGTTAATCCCGTTTAAAGTTGGGGGGTGGGCGCCGCCTCCTTCCTCTGCTCCCCCTCCCATCCTTTGGTTGCCCAGTTTCCAGGCAACTATAGATAGATAACGAGTAGTATGATCTGAAATTGGCATTATTTCTTTAGTGCAGTTACTAGTAGGTCCAGATAGGGACGAATACAAGGGGGTCACAGGAAGCAAGTACCCCCACGCCCCATGGAGATGCGGCGCCCCAACCCTCCAGGAAACTCGAGTGCAACCCAATGCCCTTGAATTTCTCACGCGAAGGCGCCCATGGCGATCGAATGCAGGGTGCCACTATTTTAAAATTTGTGCAGAAAACTTCATATCGCATGGCAAATAGTTACCTCAAGTTAGATGTTTATCTGTTCGTTGACATCTTCGTTCGACGTGCATCAGTGAACCCAAGACATAAATGCACGATAATAAAGCACACCTGACATGAACAACTTTCAATTACTGCTTACAGGTTTTTGAAGTGGTGCTGGGTTGTACACAGGCCAAAAACCGTGCTATACAATTGCGCATAAGTCGGATATATACCATTCGACATCTTTAGTTACACCTTTGATACCAAAGTTGACTAATTTTATGTACAGCTTATATATTATATTTCACGTGCATGCTGCTCAATCCTCAATGGTACGCATGGTACACAATGCTCGAGGACATTGCATTTTTTCTTCAGACAAAGACCCCTCTAGACATTTCTTTTTCTCCCCAACTTTTTCTCAATCAATGGCACCCTCCTGACGAGTGCCCCATGAAGGTACCTATACTCGCCAGTGGATCCAGAGGGGAATGGGGCCATGCCCTTCCCACACCTTACGTGCTTTCAAGACGTTGAAATCAAACACCAATTTTCACAAGTCAGATTGATTTGGCAGATGCCATTTTCACTGATCGGTAAAATTGACTGGGACAGATGCCCCACTGGGCAAGTTAAGAATCGACTGGAAAAAAACGCGGCTGTTCTAGACGGTTCGATCCGTTACTGCACATTTAATGGGACCCATGTTAATGCAAGGACTAGAAACTAGTGCTCAACCGCCTCAAAATAATTCAGTTGCACAACAGTCCGTGCAATATTTAACATGTACTGACAATACTCTCACAAATAGATTCTCATTGCGATGCTCTCATCTTTTGAACAACTTTGGCGAAGCATGGCAGGCGTGCCAGTTCATTACTAATACGTTCATTTAAACAAGCGATACATTCTGGAAACATTCGCGGCGGGGAGTTCGACATATATGCCCGGCCGATGTATCCAATTTGACAATGGACCATACCCACGCTGAATGTATGGAGAAATATGGGAGCATGTTGAGTCAACATGCTCACTGGTTAGTCAATGGAACGAAGTTGACGAACACCAGCGGTTGTGATGCCGGGAATAAGCTACAACTGGTATCAGTTGATACAGAAAGGAGGATGATGATGAAGGTATCCGACAGTGCGGGTAAGCGGTGCAAGTTATACATGTATCACTTCATTATTTCTAAGATTACCATCAAGATTTAGCGGCGCGCGGCTTCGGCTGCCATTCTTCGCTACGGCGCAATTATAGTTGGCATCTTCTCCGCTAGGGGTACTGACGCGCCAGCAGTAGCGTTGCCACGCATGTCCTATGACGGCTCTCAAAATTTAACAAATGCAAAGCTGTTTTCACGCGGACAAGAGATAACCCATAGGTTTCCGGAACAAACTCAATGAAGATGAAAATACAAGTAGTGCTTTGTAGGCGCCCTACTGTTTCTACCGATCGCATTGGCTGGACCAGCTCCCGTTGTCAGCTTCCACAATATACCCGTGCAACAGCCATGTGTGAATGTATTGTTTGTCACCCACCTTGGTCTGGGCGGCAGCCTTCGCCTTGGATGATTTGTTCGCCCTGTTCTTCTCCTTGGCTGCCCTGAAAACAAGCCCCAAACATCACTATCGATGTTGCATTTCACGTGCAAGATGCATCAGTGCTATGCCAGACGCAATGACCACGCCTCGGTCGCTGTAGTTCGTATTTATAATTCGCAGGATTCACCGAATATTACATCATTCAAGACCGACAACCATTTTTGAATTACCAACAAAACCTAAACAAAACCTGGCAAAACCATGCCAGTGGAAATGAAAAAGCGACATTACACAAATCGTACAAATCAAACATCTGCTGATGCATATCTTGCATCAAAGTTGGTTTCCAAATCTACAACGTATCCCATACAGATACCACCACCACAATGGGTAAAACTTGTAGGTCGGTCGCATACAGTTTGCAGCAGCCATCTGTTAGTAATGAGAGTTTTGGGCGCATCAACTGCATGGGCTACACAGCGCCCATAACGAATGCAGCAGCAATCTGAAAATATATTGCTGCTACTGGTTTTAACCGGCTTAAACTAGCTGCCCGCAAATAGTGTGGCACAAAATGTCAGCAGTAGCTTTATGTACACAGCTAATTGATATATTTCCTGCACTCATATGAACATCAAGCACAACAGATGACATTGGCAGGAACAGAAATCGTGTTAGGAGGGAATCTTTGTTAATTCCTGAGGCCCACAAAGCAGAAACCTTCCAGTAGCATAACAAATTAAGCACTCCACCGAAGTGGAAAATGTACACTCCGTACTCGGATCTCAAGGAAAAAAATCCGGTCGTACACCGGATCATTTTGAGCTTGTACCCGGGCTTTTTTTGGTGTGATGGAGAAGAGGGGCAAGGACCACTTGGCTGCACCACTGCACATGATACACAAGCTGTAACGAGCGCCTGATACACAAACAAGACACAATGAATTAAACGAGGTCATAAGTTTAACTGAGTTTTCCTACGCATACAGCAAAGTAAGATCAGGGACGACAGGTGATGTGGCAATTTGTCAAGACTCAGTTGCATTTGGACTATGAGCACAAGGGCATCCCCATAGTGTGCATATGTGTGAATGGGGGTGGGGGTAGAGGACGAACACATACAATTTTTTCAGTCGTTTCTCCCCATATGCAACAATATATTCCCTAAAGTTCGTGTTAGATCGCGTCGCCCGCATATCAAGCGACCTCCCCCACGCATTCCTACACAGCACTCCATACAAAATATAAATAATGCGCCAGCATTCCACGACAAAACCGAAGAAATACAACATTTTTCTTTACAAATAAGGAAAACCATGATACAACACCATCAGAATCACGAGTTTGGAGTTTGTTCGGTGCTAGAACAATCACAAACCATCAGAAACACTAACGTAAGGAGCACAAATACACATTATAAAACCACTCAGGATTCAGTTGAATTTACAGCACAAGCCACAGGACAGCAGCCACGGACAGCCCAACCCCGAACATGAGGTTGCCGCTGCACTCTCGGCGACCTGGGCGGTCTGCACTCACTTGATGGCCTGCTCTCGCTGGGCCTTGCGCACCTCAGGCTTCATGTTCCGCTTGGCCATGATGTCAGATAGCGAGGCGCCGACGATTGCGCGCTGGAACTTATGAGTGCGACGCGACCGCTTCTTGATAGTCTCCTCATCCTGACCCTTCTTGTTCTTGCGCCTGAGGATCAGGATGTAGACACCATCAGCATGATATTTACACTGCTCCCAGCTGTTGTTAGTACTCTGCATTATCAAGGTGGTTGTTAATGACCCAAAGGTGCTTCGAATAACAGTGGTCACAGGAGATGCAAGCAACATACAATATTTTAAGACTAGCCCATAAATGTCAAATTTCTGTAGGTGTATGCATTTCAATGCAAAAGCACAATGAACTTGGGCAGTTTGTCAGTGTATTTTAAATACCCAGCCCGCTGACTCACAGAACACGTGTTGAATCAAAACTGCTTTCTTTCCCAACTCTTAGTGTGGTTAACAAGTTTTTGATGGCATCACATGGTACCAAGAAAATGTTATACATTTCATCAGTTCATCTATTGAAAATGACAAGCTCTGTGAAGTGTTGATACTTATTCCTTCACCTCCAGAATGTGACAACCTTGCATAATAGGAGTGTTGCTACCTTTTAATGTCCCAACAATGCTGCCAATATTTTATGGTAATGTTAATACAATGTTTTCAGTAAGGATGACATTCATTAAAACAAACAAAAAACGAGAACCACGATCGTCACAAGCCATGCAAATACTTGTTGATTGTAAGTCCTCACATGACTTAGAATGGTCACTGAATTATAATTATCAATACTACTGATATATGAAGAATTCAAGATTTAATCTACCTGTTACTTGGGTTGTTTTATATGAATGCAAAATTGAGCAATGACCTCCGAGTAACGAGACCATAGCTAGGTTGGAAAACAAAGAACTCTCAGTGTTTGGAGTCTATTGGACCACTACCTTGAGACTTATCTAAGGAACTCCCAAATCATTCCTATCACTTCTAAACTGGGCATACTTTCTGATCACTGATAAGAGTGCACAATGCACATCAGAGAGATCCAGTCTTTTAAGATGATGGAGGTGGGACAGGCCAGTCACGTCACAATCTCACTGGTTTTTGTCAACATACTTTGAAACATTTACCATTAGCAAATGATAGAAGACAGGGAAAAGTTAAATGAGTGTATAGAAACATGACCAAATATAAATGCAAGAATAAGAAACTGAGATCAGGTCAGATCATCAGGTGGAATCGAAGGCTGCACACTGAAAAATGATCAGATGCACATGATTCGTCACTTGGTCACGTCCTCAAATTGCATTAAAGGTGTCAAGTCAATGCTAGATGGTAATGACTATCAGGTCAGATAACTGAGATATAACCAGACTTCCTGGAAATGTGGCATCACAGGTGTTCTGGGGGATAACAAATGGACTATTTATTGCAATGTAAAAAGAGATACATAAATGATTACAAGGAAAATTGTTCATTGCAACCCTGCTATGGATGTGATCAGGGTCACACAACATTTTTGTCAACTCCCTGGAGCATGTTTAAATTGTTTTCATGGTCTTGACCTTCACCTAATAAGTGAGCTTGATGACTTTAGACTCCCTTTAGGTTGCCTATCATCTGCATTGAAGCACAAAACCACCTTGGCTTCATCACCATTAAAAAAAAACTTTGAGCAAACATCAAAACACTCACTGGCTATGTTATTGGTGTCACATCACATCTAACATCACACTTAGGCAACATCACCATGGGTTATGAGGTTATCAGTAAGCCAGTTATTGTGATGTGCAAGCCTCAATGGACAGGCAATGAAAAATGGGACTGAATGGATGCAAGCAGGAGTTGATATTTTGGGATGTTGGGTTGGAGGAAAAAAACGATATTTGAGTGGATAATTCTTCTGACATCACAAACTGCCGAATTTCTGGAGTGTGATTTCTTTCAAATAGCAATAAACTTGTGGTCATTTTAAACAGCACAATTATATTTTGGCAGACAGGATTAGGCAAGTTCTTGAAGAGAATGTCATTTTATGTTGAAAATCCAAGACAACTGTTTTTCTTCAACCATGATACTGCCCCAACCACACACTGAACAATTTGTCAGTTCTTGAGCCCATGCTGTTGGCACTTCACCAACATACCTGTAGAGGATTGTCCAGGTTATCTCACGAGGATTCCTCTTCATGCTGAAGGACTTCTCCGCCTTCTTGTGAATGAAGGTGTATGACTGTGGAAGAAACAATTTCAGCATCAGCTACACCTCACACAGCGTACTCTTTGACAAGATTGTCAAGCAAAAGTCAGTGATGCAGAAGATACTTTGATTACGATATTTACAAAATCAAACTATTTTAAATTCTTACAATATATAGCAATCAGAAAATGCATATTATAATATAAATAATACAAATATGATAAAATATAAAATATATAAGATACATAAAATATATACC
Source organism: Ashinkailepas kermadecensis (assembly GCA_034440615.1). NCBI lineage: Eukaryota > Metazoa > Arthropoda > Thecostraca > Neolepadidae > Ashinkailepas > Ashinkailepas kermadecensis. Next base: position 44,922 of record JAOTOM010000995.1, on the reverse strand, counting down.
TAAATAATATATTGCATAAATTATTTATAGCTACCAGAACACATCAGCCTTGATGATTATTGGTGCACAGCAGACTTAAACTATGGCAATGGCATGCAGAAAAAAACAATATTAGGAGCAGATGTCAGGTATGAGTTAGAGCCAGAAATCAAGAAAACAGCTGCATATTATGGTGCCTGCTAAGGGAATGTGCCCAAGAATGAGAAGCAGAACACCCCAGGCTGGAGCAGATTTGTTAAATGAAACAAGCAAAATAGAACTGTGAAGGTGGCTGAAGAATGCCATATGTAAGAACATTAGGTCATGGTGAGAAAAATGAAATTTTGTAGTGCTCAACAGGTGGCTATAGTTAAAATCCCAGAAAATATTGTCTGAGCAGCAGGCCAGCCATGCATCAAAAATAATATGTCCATGAATAGGTATGTACCCCGGGAGAAGTTGGTATGCACTCCCATCTCGGAAAGTAAGCTTCCCACTCCGAGGTTAGGTCAGCCCTGGTCCATGGGAGGACTCTCATATGGTGACAGGGCACAATGTGCATGACATGCAAGTTCATCAGCAATACATATATTTGATCTGATGCAAACACACAGCCACACTGAAGCAGTACTGGGGCAGTGGGAAACTTACTTTCCGGGCTGGGAGTCAGAGTGCATACAAACTTCTTCTGGAGCACATTTTCTTGGACATTATTTTCTGATGCATTGAATCTGTTTACCAGTAACCGACCAGAAAAAGCCTATGCAATAAATACCTACATAATATGCATATGTAATATGCATTCTCATTTTTGGTCAAATCAAATGTCAAAACATAGGAACAAAGAAGTAAACAATGGATGGCACAGACCGGCAGTGACTCATAATAATCAGCACTGTTTCGTCTCATAACTCACAGGAGCAATGCACTTCCCTTTCACTGTTGGTTTCAGTACAAGGCTAGCCACATGAAAAACAAATAAAATATTTCACACTTCACCCTCAGGTCAGAGAGCATACCTATGCACCCAATTTCCTACGTAACATGACCGCAACTCCGCTTCCGCAGAGCCGGAGAAGTGTGCACATCATCTTGCAAGTTGCTGTTGGTGCGTTGTTGTCAGCAATTCTGGTGGTTGAGATTGATGGGAGTGTGTGAAGCTGCAGTCCAGCTGCCAACTGCTACAAAAAGTGATTAGTTTGAGTGGTGACTGTACATGGAATACCCAGCATTTTTTGGGTGTCGTTCTGCATCTGCTTTTATTGATATCTTTGTTCCCACATTTGTGTCGGAGTACATGTGAAGCCCATCCTATCCAGTATGAACCTGAGTGCAAAAATGTTTTCAGAGATAGAATCCCTTAAGAAGTGCCTTAATTCGCACCCTGGGCTGATGCAGTGTTAAAATAATGTTTTTCCGTTAGGTGTGAGATGTCTGAACGAGCACAGGATGTCAAAATTTGCCATGGAATTAGTGTCATTCAAATACTTTTGATGTCTTTCAGGCTCAAATTTCGGCCAATGGTGCACTTATGACTGTACCTTCATAAGTTGGTGGGATTTTTATCAAAAATTTTTGATATTCATAATTTAGGAGGGCAGATATATTTGGGATAGCAAAAAAAATACCTATGCTATACAATGGCACTGCATACCATATCGCATTATGAATAAGGTAATCTCTTTGTACCTTTCGAGCCGACACATACTGCCAAGGTTAGTGATTTGTAAAGAGGTGTACGGTGGGGAACAGTGACGTCACAGGAGTCAGGGGAAGTGACGTCATGATGTCACAAGTGCTTCAGCGAATTCTGGTTTTCTGGTTAGGTTAGATTATATTATGCTATGATACAATTTTTATATTATGCTACATTATCTTAGTCTAGGTTAGGTGGTAATCTTTACAGAAACACCCGACTCCTGTGACGTCACTTCCCTGACTCCTGTGACATCACTTCCCTGACTCCTGTGATGTCACTGTTCCCCACTGTTGGTTGGTTATTGGTTTCATTGACACATCGACCGTTGCATCATGTAGTGCCGCCAATATCTCACGCCGATTGGTTGCGGGCGAAGGATAGCGACAGGTGAGACTCGAACCCACAACCTTTCGATGTGTGAGACAAGCATCTTACCCCTAGACTACTCGTCCCCCCGAATAGGTTCCCCACTCTGTACACCTCTTTACAAATCACTAACCTTGGCAGATATGTGTCGGCCGAAAGGTAAAGATTACCATGAAATAATCCCTTTGCCTGCAATTGCATTGTGAAATGCTCGTGTATTACCATCCCTTATCGAGAGCATGATCATGATACTTATAAACGAGATACTGTCAGAAAGGAGACGGGAAGAACTCATAAGCACGCATCGAGAAGCAGGATGTCGATACTTCTTGGAGAAGGATGTCGATTGAGTGTTCAGAAAGTGGTATATTCCACCCTATTTCACGAATAATTTAACACTGGGCTGATGTGAAGTCTTCACTCACCTTGCCATCAGCTTTGACGACTGTTTTCCCATGGCCAGGGTAGATCTTGAACCCGCTAAATATGCAGAGTCCAACCCTGAAACGTATAAGACATTATTACTGTTGGCCAATACTACCCATTAATTACGCGTTGAGAGACATCGTCATAGAAATCAACGAAAAAGTATTAACGCACCTCATCTTGGCTGTTTAGGAGGAAAGGATCAGCCCAAGCAACGTTGCCAGTAATACAAATTTGAATATTTTCATGTCCAGTCGGTAGAATTTCTTGGTAGCAGAATAGCTATGATTGCTCATCGTTTCTTCACTACAAATAAAACAACTGCAATACAGCGTTTTCCAACAATCGCGTCATTCTGAACAGGGGAAAGTGTGGAACGAAAATGTGTCGCCTCACACTGTGCTTTTCGACGCGAAATCTCCCCAGAATGTATTGCATGGAGGGATGTTTCCAACAAGTACGTAGATATGAAAAGGATTCAATGATATAAAATATGTCAATTAATTAGGACATTGATATTAGCTTGAGGCAAGGCAAACGTATTTCACACAGTTATGCTTGTGCATTATTACTCAGCCAAATCAAATGGAGCAGAATGCTTTGAATTTAGTTGCGATGTGCTTTGGTGTCGATGATTCAAAGTTTGCGCATAAAATACAATTCGTACAATTACTAATCAATATATGAAGCTATTTTGTATGGCGATAATGTATTGCAATGTACTACATAATTACACACATTGAAGCATAGGCGGATACAGGGGGACACTTGGAGCATGTTTGCCCCATAGAAGGCGGCGCCCCTCCGGGAAGGCTCGGGTGCACTCCCGTCGAATTTTTCAGCCAGAGGCGCACCACGGAAAGGAAAAGGCACCTTAGACAGAAATGGTGCCCTTTCAGTGTGCTCAAGTGCACCCCTCCCTTCGATTTCTTTTCCCAGAAGCGACCTTTTGGTGTGTTCGAATGCGCCCCCTCGCTCAACGGATTTTCCGCCGAAGGTCCCTCTCCAGGTAGTTCCGCAATGGAGGCTCTCCAGACAAGTGCCCCTTCCCAACCCGTGGCAATTCCTGGATCCGCTCCTGGAACAAAGGAAATACAGTTCTGCCAGTTATTCAGCATTTTAAATTAAGCTTGTATCCATTTGTTGAAATGGATGGCGTCACAATATCGCTGTGGAACGTCCTTGTCTTTAGAGTTTAATATTCTTTGCTGATTTACCTATGTGGGAAGGTAGATAATCTTTGAATTCCAGCGCTGAGACATATTCACGCTTGGACATTCCACTCGGGATATACTGCTATGCCAACACGCTACGCCCTTTTGCTCTATAGCCTTGGCTGCGCCACATTATAGGCACAACAGCGAAACACACTGGAGTGCGAAGGAATGTTCAAGCGTCAGAATGTCCAAGTGCAAAGCACTTCCAACATGGGGCCATATGGAGTTTTAGACATTCTGGCGTATTCAACATTTAAAAAAAAAACCCCTATTTTTATTTTTTTTAAATTTTTTTTTTTTTATTTTTTATTTACCCTGTGCTCCTCGGACCTTCTGTCACACCAGAGTGCTCTTGGCTGTTGGACATTCTGACGCTTGGACATTAACTAGGGCCACTACACATGATTGGACATTTTAGCCCCGGGCCTGCATTGTCTGCATTACAGTATATGGAGGATTCGCGTCGAAATGCGACAAGAGGGCTGGTGCAAAAGGATGGATCCAGATCCAGTCTAGTCATCCGGTATTCGCCCCTGCATCCAGGCAGGGGCGAATACCGGGGGGGGGGGGTGGATACATGTGCCCCATCCCACCTCAACGGTAGGTGGTGCCCCTCCGGCCTTGGATATGTGTCCACTCAGGAAAGGCCCCAGTGCACCCCATCCTATCTCAACAGATATTTTACCCAGAGGCGCCCCTAGGAGAGGAATAGACACCTCTTGGAAGGAAAATGTGCCTTTCTGAGAGGAAAAAGGCGCTATCCAGTGTGCTCCAGTGCACTGCAACCCTCAACCCACTCTCCTCCCGCTCAATGGATTTTCGGCCAAAGGCACCCCTCCAGCTACTTTCGCAGTGACGCCCCACCGAAGAAATGGCGTCTCTCCAGACAACTCCCCCACCATCCTCATGACGAATCCTGGATCCGCCCCTGCCAGTCGGTTTTTTTTTTTGGTTGGGGGATCTTTCGACAAACCGGAGCATGCAGTGCAGTTAAGCATCCCCTCACCTTAAAAAACAGAGGTCAAGAATGTTTTTAGACTGCTACCTACGAGAACAAAACATGCACTTTTTGCTACCTGGGTCCGGCTTAATTCATATTGTTCCTTGTGAGCGACGGTGCTGCCACCGTTTTAGCTCCTCACTTGTTCGCAACGCCACCTGCTCTACTCCGTAATTGTAACTCAAGTAACACGTTACCCAGAAGTTGGCGGTCGCGTTGGCGTTATTTGTTCCTGCACTATGGTTCTTTTGGGGTGTCTGCTGCTAGTTTTTCATTGATATGACCATAAATCAACTAATTATAGTTTAATTTATTATTTAAAGGTCTAGAAATGTATTATGATGTGCAATACATGTTTTTTATGTGCATATCACGCCCAAGAACACAATCAAAGTTAACAGCACTTGTTACCTGGTGAAGTAAGCGTTGGCGATTCATCCTTCTATATACAATGACATAGAGATGGGTCTTGGAATAATATGGTTCGTAAACGGATACTCAGTACCAAAATAGTACTGTATTAATTAAGAAACCACCGATGTCATGGGCAAACCCATGGGATGATGCAGTATCGCTCAATACTGTAGCAGCCTTTTAGTCAGTGATATTTCATAATCTGGATGTCTTCTGTTCGTTACAAAACTAGTTTTTGTGGAAAGCATTCGTGACCAGTCACTTCTTTTTATTTCAATATGTCATGGATAAATTGCTCCTTGAGTGAGATATTGAGGGCCAATCTTGCTACCTACCAGCGTAGGCAAGTTGGCGACTTTCTTGACCTCTGTTTAAAAAAAACTACGAATTTATCAAATTTAAGCCACTTATTTTTGATATTTTGACAAAAAATACACACAGATAGGCTTCAGCTTACATTTTGCAGTTAAAAAAACTGTGAGACCATGCAGTTACGACACGCATGCTGCTACGAAACTAATTTCCAAGACATTTCGTGTACCTACTGTAGAATGGGAGCGGAAACAGCAGATTACCTAAGTGCACACCGCAGGCGAGAAAAAGCTGACTTTATTTTAAATAAAATATGTATTGCATCAAAACACTTGAATATCATCCGGCCGGATTTACAATGCACTGCCAAATACTATGTAATGTACGTGAACAAGAACTTATCCAGCCGGTCAGCTTGGGCAAAATTTTCAACGAACCACGAAGAAAAACTATAATAGACGACGCCTAGCACGCGCACTGAAGGGTGGGGTAGAATTCGCCCACCCCTCCTGCTGTTCGACGATGTGTCAGAAACGGGCAGGGAAATTGTAATAAAATCTTGTCGGTTTGTTCCAAATTGATAAGCACATCGTATTCATCGAACATGTTTGAAACCCGTTGATAACTATAGGAATTGCGGGGCCTGCAAAGTCGACCGACCGGCCGTCGAACGATCGCGACAAAGGTTTTGTAGGCGAGGTGGCGCGGCGGCCCATCGTTCGACCACATTTCATGTTGAAGGCATTTATCTAGAGTCATAAAATTTATACTGCAGAGAGTTCGCGACAGCCGCAATCTGTCCTCCAAATTTCGTGTTTCTAGCTTCAGTGTGGTTTACGAGGTCTTAGTGGGTGGGGGCGGAATTCGCCCCACTTCCTCTTCGATTGCCGTGATGTGAGAGTTTGGCGCCCCAGAAAAAACCGTTTCCCTTTCCCCCTTTTTTTTGTTTGTTTTTTTTTTTATTATTTAAAAAAGTCACACAAAGGTCCCTGGGTGCACGTGTTAATAAATCACTGCTAGCCAGCCAGTCAGTAAATAAGACATAGAACATCTCGCAGTTAATCATAAGTCCAGTTTGGGGTTCAAATAATATTATGCAATCATTATTCATACAATTAAGTATGTCAGATATCAATAATTATTGGTCAACACTCCACTACACGTGAAAGACTTGCGTGGTTCAAGCAAATATACCGAAGGATATGCATTAGGATTATTCGAAACAAGTGCGCAACAGCTTGCATTTTATTCCTGTGGCATATGCACTATTGTATCACATGACGTACTGCGGAGTTACATGACGTATACGGTGAACACATAGGCAGGCATTGTGCGGGCATGTGACCCTCTTCCCAGGGGCGGACCCAAGGTACACAGGGACCATGCCCCCCCCCCCCTCGCCTCCAAGGGGCCGATTTTGCTGATATTTTGCACTAAAATGGCATCGTCTCGAAATGCAAGAGCATCTTATGAGAAAACATTGTTTTGAACACACCCGACGAATGTTAGCTGTTGAAATCTGATGACTTTTCGAAATCGGACAATATATTTTATTCAATTGCCTGCCCCTCCACACCCATAAATACGCTCCAGGATCCACCCCTGAAGTGAGGACGGATCTTGAATTGGCCTTCAATTGAATTGACTCGCCCCTCATTGAGGCATTCAATTGGTATTTTTGATATTGTTCTTTCATTTTTGGACACGAATATGCTTCGCATTTCGTTCAGTCATACGTAAACGATCAGCATATCACCAAGAGAGATTGTAATCAATTCCATAAATATTTGTGGAAGGATAGCTGGGCGATAGCACAATGAATATGAAGCAAAATAATGTTCAATCCATCACTTGATATCATTATCAACTTCCCCCCCCTACATCGCCCTTCGCTTTGCAAAGCCAAACATCTGGGCGTGCCTGTGACACCCCAAGGACGTTCGACTGAACCATTGTAGTGCGCTGTAGTGATCATAACCCGACATCCGCTGCGACCCTGAACGTCTGGGCATGCCCATGACACCCCAAGGACGTTCGACTGAACCATGTAGTGCTCTGCTAACATGATCATGGCCGCTGCGACCCTGATCGTCTGGGCGTGCCCGTCACACCCCAAGGATGCTCGACTGAACAATGTGGAGGCGGGGATGGCCGAGTGGTTAAGGTGCTGAGCTCTGGGTACTAAAAGTCCCGGGTTCAACGCTCGCACCACTCGGGACATTTCCCAATCCCGCGGCCCGCCGGCGAAACAGTGTGGGCGGCGCTATTAGCCGTGATCGTGCATTAAGTGCGTCGAGAACCACCCAATAAACAAACAATAAACAAACAGACTGAACCACGTTGTGCACTGCTCACATGATCATGGCCAGACATCCACTGCGACCCTGATCGTCTGGGCGTGTCCGTGACACCCCAAGGACGTTCGACTGAACCACGTTGTGCGCTGCTCACATGGTCATGGCCACTGCGACCCTGATCGTCTGGACGTGCCCGTTACTCTCCACGGACGTTAGATTGAGCCATGTAGTGCGCTGCTCGCATGATCATGACCCGACATCCGCTGCGACCCTGATCAGAATACAGTGCATGACCAGAATACAATCTCAGTCGCAGGTGCGGCGAGCAGTGTTGAAGCATGCATTAAAAATGTGCGCTGAGTCGGCCTCGTGTAGCACAGTTGCTGCGGCAGGCACTGGCCAGCCGACTGTGACGGGCGCTGGTCAGAATCGGCCTGCTGTACGGGTCAGAACGCTGCACCCCCTCCCCCTGACACTGTCGTGTCATCGGCTGTCACGGTGTCATATAAAGTGACGGGAAGACGGCGGCGATTCAGCTTTCATCGACACTGCCCGGCTAATTATCCTGCTGCTTACGTGGCGTAGTGCTGAACAGAAGTTGTCGCCGTTAAGGCCACGACCTGTGTGACGTCTTCGCTGCTAGCGCGGTGACGTCACGCGACGACCAGGTGACAGCACTGGGTTCCGGTGATGGCCGTGACGCCGGTGATAGCCGTCAGAACGTTCTGCACCGCCTGTCTCAGCACTGCAGTCGTCGTCATCGTGCTCAGGGGAAGGCAGGCACGTGAGTTTGCTTGCTCTGCGCTGCAAGCAAGCATCGTGCTCTGCGGTGTCTGCGATGGACTACCTGATCCCGCTCTAGCGCTCGCATTGCCGCAAAATTCTCATTCTCTCATCGTGCAAGGAGGAAGAGGAAATCTGATCATACCACTACCAATTGTAATTTCCATCCTGTCATAAATGTTCACAACGCCCCCTTGAATATGGCTTATGGAATGATTTGACTAGAGACGGTTCTTTTCAAAGGAATGGCAGACCTATTTGACTCAAAACAAATTCAGGTTATATGGTGTCGGACTGAAGCATATGTCTCAGGAGTGCGTTTTATTAGCATGCATTCAAAGCAATATTTAGGAAGACACAAAATAGCGTCTTTTATATTGCTAGACCCTGTACCTTAACTGGGTTATGGAGGAGCCATCATGTACTGCTGACCGCCACTGGTACGTAGTTTTGAGTATGGCGTAGCTATGACATCACGCAGTGAATGAGAATATCAGCAAGCGGAACAATGGAGAAGTAGAAGAGTTGGTAAAGCCCTAGGTCGTCTATTACATGTCTACGAACGACGAAAGAATAAGTGATAGCGAAGGCCATTTATTGCAGGTTGGTGAGCGATCAAGCGTGAGACGCCGGAAATAGGTATTCGGAGGACACATCGGTGCTGAGTTTTCCAAACTAACATTTGGCGGTCAAGGAATTCCTATCGGCAACAATTACAATAATCTGGGTATTAATGCATTCAAAGATCTTCATTGCCATACAGATATCAACGAAATAATCAGCAAAGTCAAGTGAACAATCTATCTAATAGCAGCTTACGCACTCGAGCGTTGCCGGAGGGGGTCTCCCGTGGGGCGCCACCTTCCATGGGGAATAACACACGCCCCCGGTGCAACCCTGTATCCGCCCCTGGTTCCATGCAAGTACGTGTGCATCGTGTGTATACATGTGAATGTGGATGACGCGCCGCAGTTGACGCGAACCGAAAAGCAGCTGTTAATTCATTTCGAACTTTCCATACCTCGGTCCAAAAGGTGGGTCCGATGAATTGAAGGCTGGGAGGTATTTGCCCGATACTACAGTTTGATATTTGTTTCAGGGTCGATCTAAATCGAGCATTGAGAAGGGATTGGAATCGAGTTTCGCCTCGGATTTTCCCAACTATTAACCCTGAAATAAATGCATTAACCTAGCTTAAATAATCAAGCAGGTGCTGTTATATCAACCAAGATTTGGGCTCAAACTGCTTGGTAAGCAGAGAAACATCAAACGCATATTTTAGGAGACAGTAAACTGTCTTTAGCCGCGTAATTATATTATTACTGATTGCCTGATTTGCACTACCGTTTCCGGGCATCAGCTCAACTTTTTCCTTAGATAAAGAGCTCGGTCATTCCCTGGTTTCTGGAGGCATGCACTAGCAGACAATGCGGTATTTCCACGAATCGAACTGATTTCTGCATAGCATCGCACAACGTGACTGGAGCATCCTTCAGGAGCGGGGCCGCACAATGTGCGGAAGCCAACGTGTGATTTCACCACGCACCAATGCGTCTGGCCGGTTTTGGCAGGGGAGGGTCAGGCTGCAGACGACGGCCTCTAGCCGCCGTTGGTGACGTGTCTGTCGCCGGGCCGGCCCACCCGGCGGCCGCCGACGGCACGGTGTAATGACCAGCTGGTGGCGTAATGGCCGTTCAGAGCGTGGCCTCAGAACGGGTTGTCGGCCGCTGCCGCCAACTGCCGCCGCGCGCGTGTCGACACGCCGCTGCACGCCGCGCGCGGTGTCGACACGCCGCTGCACGCCGCGTGCGGTGTCGACACGCCGCTGCACGCCGCGTGCGGTGTCGACACGCCGCTGCACGCCGCGTGCGGTGTCGACACGCCGCGCGCGGTGTCAATACGCCGCTGCACGCCGCGTGCGGTGTCGACACGCCGCTGCACGCCGCGTGCGGTGTCGACACGCCGCGCGCGGTGTCAATACGCCGCTGCACGCCGCGTGCGGTGTCGACACGCCGCTGCACGCCGCGTGCGGTGTCGACACGCCGCTGCACGCCGCGTGCGGTGTCGACACGCCGCGCGCGGTGTCAATACGCCGCTGCACGCCGCGTGCGGTGTCGACACGCCGCGCGCGGTGTCAATACGCCGCTGCACGCCGCGTGCGGTGTCGACACGCCGCTGCACGCCGCGTGCGGTGTCGACACGCCGCTGCACGCTGTGCACGTGCTGTGAGGTGGCCGTGCTCGGCCACGGGTGGAGCCAGCGACACCGAGGCGCGATGTATGGCCGTCAGATGACATATCGGTGTGCTCCTGTCCGCCCCGCAGTGGCGGTATATCTGCCGGATCGGCAGTGCCACCCATGGTGTCTGCGGGGGGGGGGGGATGGGGAGGGAGGGCGCCGACCTATTGCTCATGTCGTCTCAGGTGCAGATAATGACCGCCTCCATATGCATCGAGCCATGTACACTCCACCATCGAATACGCCTCAACAGATCGGTCACTGTCAGCGCCGTCGCCGTGGCGGCATAAACTACCGAATCGGTCACTCTCAGAACCGTCGTCGCGGCGACATAGACTACCGAATCGGTCACTCTCAGAGTCGTCGTCGCGGCGACATAGACTACCGAATCGGTCACTCTCAGAGCCGTCGTCGTGGCGGCATGGACAACTGAATCAGTCAATCTCAGAGCCGTCGTTCGCGGCGACATAGACTACAGAATCGGTCACTCACAGAGCCGTCGTCGCGGCGACATAGACTAGTGAATCGGGCCGGATTGGCACGGCCATGACAACGCCCCGGCTGCATCCGGCGCGCAGTACCTCACGTGCAGACGCTCCTGTCGGAACACGGGTCGGACGCGCGGGGTCTCCGGATCGGCACAGGTGTGCCAGGGAGAGCCACGCCCTCTCCAAGTACGGATGGGATGCTCGGGATCACCGGACCGGCACAGGTGTTGTCCGCAGGTGTGCCAGAGTCGACCACGTCCTCCCCGCCCGAGCACTGGTGGGGCGCTCGGGATCACCAGGTTGGCGCAGGTGTGCCAGGGGCGGCCACGATTTCCTCCCAGCCGCAGTCGGAGATTATCGGTGAGAAAATCGGCCGTGATTCTGATTGGGAATGGTATTATACGTCTAGTTTATGGTGAGCATATTTGAATATTGTGTGTAAACGCCCCAAAGGAGTGACGTCAGTGAGATTCGCCATCGAGCTCTCCACAGAAACGCCGGCTGATTCTGAGACTAACAGCTCCAACCTTTCACATACCAGCCTTACCATTTGTCTGGGGGTGGGGGTGTTATACCCCATGGCCTCGCATCACCAGAATTGACTGGGATGAAGGGTCGCCCCATTGACTCCAATGGGGCCAAAGCTCAGCCTTCCGAGACACTCCCCTCCAGTAATCCGGCAATAAAAGAATGCAGCTTATCTGAAGGTGGAGGGGATCATAGATGGGCACCGCCCGCCCAGTTAGCATGTTAGAGGATACCCTGATATGCCCTGTATCGCACCTACGGACACTGGGTGTTCCGTCTCGCCCCAAAAAGGGCAGTTAGTTGCACGCCACCGAAGTAGGCACCTCCCTCGTGCAATAATTAACAACAGCTTGGGTGATTTACTGTACCTGCTGGTGGTGGTACTGTGTTGCTAAGCTAACCTTCCTCTATCTACATACAAATGTCGGTAAAAGCTTATTGAAGAATCATTGTTATAAACTCTGATCTGGTAAGCAATTTGACCTCCACCCATTTTAAACCAGATGCCAGCTCATATATATGATTTAAATTAGCTTGCAATTTGTCACATTGCATTTTCTATTCCCGACACGTACGAAGTCAAACGCCACGAGAGGAGTCCAGCGTCCTATGAGTCGTAGGCTACAATCTCCCACACTTACAGATCGACGTCCAGCCGAAGTTCCCTACCACTTACAGATCGACGTCCAGCCGAAGTTCGGGGGCACGTGACAAATTGTTACAAACTGCCGCCCATTACTGAATGCTCCTATCTGGTGGTTGATTCATGTACTACAGCACCTTCAGTGTTACCTGCTGCGGGCAGGAATAGTCAGCCACATGTACAGCCTACGGGCGTGCAATTCGGAGTACAGAAACATAATATGCTACACTGGGTGGTCCGTGGTCCGCGGCGTGTGCTGAACCGCACATACCACAATGTGTGTCCCGCGGGGGAATGCCAGCACAACGTACCACCATGTGTGTTCCCTGGTGGGTGTCCCGTGTTAGGGGAATGCCAGCACAACGTACCACCATGTGTGTTCCCTGGTGGGTGTCCCGTGTTAGGGGAATGCCAGCACAACGTGCCGCGCTGTGTGTTCTCTGGTGGATGTCCCGTGTTAGGGGAATGCCAGCATAACGTGCCGCCCTGTGTGTTCTCTGGTGGGTGTCCCGTGTTAGGGGAATGCCAGCACAACGTGCCGCCCTGTGTGTTCTCTGGTGGGTGTCCCGTGTTAGGGGAATGCCAGCATAACGTCCCGCGCTGTGTGTTCCCTGGTGGATGTCCCGTGTTAGGGGAATGCCAGCACAACGTGCCGCGCTGTGTGTTGCCTGGTGGAGGAGATCCATCTCACCTCACTCTGGCCAGCCGGGGCCCGGGCTGGGCGGACCAGAGTCTGCGGTCACCCGGCCGTGGCCGGTCGCCACCCCTCTCTGTCCGGCTCGGCAGCGCAACCCGACCAGACTCGCTGCAGCGCGGCTAGTGCCGCGTCAGCCGCCTCGGTGTTCGCCTCGTGTGCGGGGCTCGACCCGCCGGCACAGCCTCCGTTCAGGGGGAAGCGCGTGCCCATCCTCGTCGTCGCGTCGCTTCGCCGCACGTGCGTCGGACAGTGCTGCGTGCGCCGGAGGTGCGCAGCACCGAGTGTTCCGAGAGAAGCGCGAGAAGCGCGGTACGGACTTGCAGTCGTCGTCGGCTTACAGTGAGTGTGTTCCAGTCAGCGGCGAGGACTGAGCGTCGCCGATCGGACTGCCCCGGAGCGAAGGTCTGCCGGACGACCACGCCGCGGGAGACAGCGCCAGCCGGCTGGCACGTCACCGGCACGGCCTGTGACGGCCTTGCGTGACCCGGTCAGCGGCTGGGTCAGGTCGCGCGCGGCCGGCAGTTTTTCGCCGACCGTTGACCGGTCACGCGCCGCCTCGGCTCGTTTTTGTCGGGCCGGCGGCCTCGCGGAGCACGGCCGCGGCGGGCGTCTCTGCCTGGCGACCGGGTGGCCAGCGCCTCGTGCCGCGGCTCCGGCCGCTGCCGCCACTGTTGACTCTGGCAGGCGTGCTGGGCGGCGCCGATCGCGACCTGGACCGACCGCCATCGGCGAGTATTTATAGCGACGTTCGGCTCGGGCGGCTGCCAAGAGAGTCGCCGCACGCGCCGATCGTCGCCGTGCTTCCCGGGCGTACTGCGGACGTGCTTCGGACGTGCTGCGGCCGGGCCGAATGTCAGGGGAAGCGTGAGAAGCGCGGTGCGAACTGGCCGTCGAACGCCTTCTGGCAGTCGAGGAGCGCGCTGCGTGGGTGGAGTGAGTGGCGCGCCGCGGACAGTGCAGAACCGGAGAGTTATCCCGGTGGACTCCCGTCGGCAGATCACCATCGTCTGCCCGCGGCGGTCGGAAGACCGTGGGAGAGGCTTTGTGTGTGACCCGGATCGTGTCTGAGGAAGACAACATGAAGGTCGCACTGCTGCTACTCTGCGTGTCGGCAACGGCTCTTGTCGGCGTCGCTGAGCAACCACAGGGTAAACGTCGCGCCCCTGGGGAACCACACAGTACTCAAGGGTGTGACAAAGGAAGCGGCTGACACCCATTGTCATAGCAATGCAAGCGAGTAACAACCACAGTAAGAAACACTTATACACTGCAAACACTGACACACTGCAATATATTGGCTTCTGTCCCAGAGGAACCACAAGGTCAACCTGAAATTGTTTGTGAAGTCATGGAGGTATAATGCCAATTAACTGCCGGTAACGTTGGACAGGGACCATGAGGTATGCGTTAATGCTGGTCGCAAGGCCTCATCCACATCACTTGCCATAACCGATGCGTTTCTAACGCGATAGTCCGTTACACAGTTGGGTCTGGCTTCTGCGAGGTGACGTGGTTGAATACGACACGAGCGCCTTCCTCGTGATTATCTTGGTCGAGTGTCCATGCTGACGAATAGATTACCATTTGTGATTAAGGTGAGCGACTGGATGTTGCTTGCAGTTGTGATAAATGGTAGGGTGTCGTGTACAATTTGTCCTTGCAATGCCAACGACAACTGTCACGACTTCCCACGTCAGGTGTTGGCACTTGGCAGCACGATATTTGTATGTCATGGTCCGGTTGCATAAACACCAATGCATTTGGAAACCTGTGCCTAATTATGACGAGCAGCTATCGCATGAAAAGTCCGTGATGCGCTTGCTGAAAGACAACATTGCTCAGTTCCCCTGTGAACCACCTAAGGATATGGCTCTGTTGCTATGGTGCATTTCAGGTAGCTTAGTTCTTCAATTAAAACTGAAGGTTTTTTTTGTAACTTGCGTTAGCATATGAGCCACAAAATTGATAGGCTGTGGCCATGTCATAAAAATATTTTTTTTTCGCTTACAGATGTGGGTAATGTTCCAACAAAAACACCAAGCCATGAGTTTCTTTGCCCAAAAATGACCAGATTCTTAGAGCGAAATGCATCAATATTCTTGCTCAATCAAATAAATCATTGTTTATACTGTTTGTGCAATTTGTTTCGCATAATACCATGCTACTGCTCCAGTACATGCAGTGCAGGCATATTACAAATGGTAAAACTACCTGTTACAGTATCGAATGCATCTTTGATTAGATTTTCAAAGCTTGCAAAATGCATTCGTGGCCTGCTTAGTGTCAGTGTTCGGAGTCAGAAAGCAACGAACATGCGAAAGAAATTGCAACTTGGAATGTACGTGCACAACCAGAAAACGGTAGTTGTCTTTGATTGGCCTTTCTTCTCCTGGCGTATGCATCAGTCAAAAAAGGCATTACATGGTCTATGGACCAGAGCTGGTCTGGGGGCTGTCCGCTCGGCCTTTGTCTTCAGTGCGGTTCCCAGCACACCTCTATTTCTGGAGATTACTCACTCGCTCCGGAGTGTGGCCCGATTCTGATGTCATCGGCAGAAGCCGCTCGCTTTGAAAAGTGCGTTGCACATCGGCGACGGACTGTGCGTCACATGCGTGGCACAATGCTGTGGCACAGCGCCGTGGCACAACGCCGAACAACGACTGCATACTGGCAAATTCCTCTCAACATTCTTGTCACAGACATTCGGCAACCCGTGCAAATACCGTCGGATATGCGTTCTTGAGCAACACTGCATGGCGTGCGCTATGCAGGCCAGGTCCAAACACTATCTTTAGCGGAAATCAAATAATGCCCGTCTCGAGTCATCTATAATATAATAATACCCGAACTGCATGGTGGAATGACACCAGTACGAAGAAGCTGCATCAAATATTTTACATGTGATCTCGGTTAAGAATACCGAACCATGCCTGCTTGATGCCATGCATTTGTGTGATTTTGTGCCAGGCAATGGGCTGGATGTGCTGAGCCCAGACCTATCCAGAGGAGGTATGTCGTCGGAGAGAATGGTCCAGTCCGGGCCCGTCCAATGCCGGACCATGGCCTCCGGGTACACGGCGCCACCTCCAGTCTGCCGCACCACACTTTGTAGAATAACTTCCATGTGACCGTTTAATAGGCAGCATATTCCCTCCTCATTGCTTGCGGCGCAACTATTAAAATGAAATGGTGATCGAACCGCCCGAGGAGCACAGAGGTGCTGACGGGCATAAGAAACTCAAGAGGGAAGTCGTTGTGTATCGCAAGCTCTCTATGTGCACGTGGGAATGGACTGCAAGGTTCCTGTGTGGAAGGAGCCAATCTCGGAAGGGATTCTGGAAGCGTGGTCGACCTCCCTGGCTGTGCCCCTGCAAGAACAGCAACCCTGTCGTGAGAGACACACTGCTCTAATAGCTTTGTCTCTGCTGCACAGCATGCAGATACTGGTCTCGTCTGTCTTCCAATTTAACTTAGTGGCGACTGAAGACGATAATATCCACAATATTTTCAACCACAAATTGTATGCATGATTTATGAAGAAGTATTGCAATGGCCCGACATAGCCCGACGTTCCAGGCTCTTCATTGCATCATATAGTGCCCTTTTTCCTCCTGTTGCCACTAATCGTCATCCACGTGCGACCACTGATCTCGTGCCAGTCATACCAGACGTTGTCGCTCGTAATCAGGGCGGCCACAGCCCATCGTAATCATCGCGCACCAATGGCACTGAATGTAGTGACCTCATATTCAATACTGTTGGGCTAGGTGCCTACCTGAAGCACGTTTCCATTGCGCTTACGCCTGATGGTGATACCCGACATGCTTACGTGTTTAAGATCTCGCGAACACTAACACTGAACTGTTGAAGTTGTTGAACGCTTACTTGCGCGTAGGAGTGACTCGCATCACATTTGTCCGGTCTCTCTGTGCTCTCTGAAATATCGGGAAATATGTGGCTAGTGACCGGTTTCTAATTTCGCTCGACCTAATTTAGTGATGGACAAAACCACGAAAATAGGAGAATTCGGCACCAGAATTGCTAAAGTAGGAGGAATTTGTACTTAACTTCGACATTAATCAGTACAATATTGCGCTTCATTGCTTGGTGGGGGTGGCAGCTGCAGGGTGGTCAAAATCATGAATTCAACTGGGGAAGGGGGGAGAGCTTGAGATATACCCCATCCAATGAAGCGAATTTGTAGACGTTGCATATTACATACCTGCATGGAAAAAATTAGACGACAATTCAGAGACAAAACCAGGGAGACACCGGATGCGCCTCTCTCCAGGGCCTAGTCTAAAGAGGGGATAAATGGGGGGGGGGGGGGGGGGGGGGATGTTATGGGCACAGAGTTTGATTTTTCAATGTAAGGCGTTCTTCATCTTCCTCCCCCCACCTTTTTTTTTTGGCTGGTACGTAGCTGAAGTTAATGTGTTATGACACGGTTCGAGACCTCGCGATTGGTGATATCGTCTTGCATACTTTCTATCAATAGGTGACCTCTCAAGCCACTTTTGGCTTTTTTTGGTTCTCGCAAAAATCGAAACGCTTTACTTTCAGCCGTTGACTATGTGAAAACAACAGTAGAAATGCTCTTCAAATATCCACCATGGTGTTCCTTAGCATCTTTGAATTTTGACCATGTGCCATTTGTTATATTTCGACCCATAGGTTAGGGGTCAAATAAGAAGAAATTGTTGACCTCATTTTTGGGTTTCCGAAATACTACCCGAACATACTATTTCTAGTAACCAGGGTACAATTAAACGCCACATTCATTATTTGCATCCATGTTTACTCCACAGTAACTCCTGACCCTAAAAGGTCATCTGAGGTGAAGTTAGATAAATGACCTAGATTGACCTTGGAAAACTTAATGACCTATGAAGACTAGAGGTTAGCTAAGTTATCATGATCCTACCCCACACATGATTGGTGATTTGGAGGCAACAAGTGCGATTAACTGCCGACAAGTCGCGATGCTCGTAAAAACTGCCTGACACATTCCACCTTATCACATCATAGGTCAGTGACCTGAGCCAACATCTTTAGGTATGTTCTATGTACCATGAGGTCGGCAGAGGATACTCCATACGGTATGCCAAGCGGTGGCGGGCTTGCTCTCGCCGTGTTCTGTGGTCGCAAGAATGCTAGAGAGACCGAGGGAAAATTAAAGTAAACCAGAGACGGAGAGGGGAGGGAGGATTATAATGTTACGTTACAGGTTCAAACACAGGGAGGAACTTATGCTCAATGGTATGTGTGTCTGAAGGATATTTACGGTAAACCGGCTCATGTACGTCCGGCGCAATACACGTGAAGGGAGACTTACGAGCTCAGAAGTGGTCATCTTACTTAGTGAGTAGGGAGGCCCTTGCAATCAGTCATCGATGACGCTGCGATTCGGTCGAACCTCGGTGCCACCTCCAGCCGTCGAGCTCCCACCAGTCTCAGAACCGGCCAATGGGTCACTTTGACCTCAGAAATACAGACGCGCCCCTCTTTCAGATAGCTTGTATTCACCACCGATATTCAGAACTTTAAAAGTGGTCTGATTACTCTGCGATAGCTTACAAACCTCTTTGAAAATCGGAAGGAGCAAATGGTCGTACTGTGGTGAGCGCAAAATACTTTTTGCTTGCCATTCACCACGAAGGGATGGATGTATGCGTCCACAGTGGTGTAAGTAATGACGCTGTCACAGCTCTCCCCATTCCACCTCCCGCCTTCCCGCGCTGCAACTAAATCTACACGCCGAGTAAGGATTTATCCATATCAGGAGAGTGGTCGTTCGCATTGCACGGGTACACTGTCTTGAACCGCTTTAGTACCTGACTCACCCGATTGCATATATAATGCAGATAAGCATACGGTAAGATGTCCAGACATGGGTCACCTTTGAATCACCAAATTTGAAGCTCCATCACAGTTTCATTTCAAAAGTTTTTTTCTACGACAATAATGGCGTTCCGTAACCCGCTAAAAATATATGGGTTCGTGTTCAATCTTAGCTAAGTGACTTTTGTATTTGCTGACGTGGAAAAGTTACAAAATGCTTCATTTTCGGTGAGATGGGGATATCAAGAGAGACGTGGGCCTTCGGTCCAGTAGCACTGGGCATGCTTCCGCTAGCCCTGGACATATACAACGATGGAATCACCATCCATTTTGCAAGGTGCATATTTGCGTACATTTTAAAATAAAATTATGGTATTTTGCTATCTGGCTAAAAGATTCCTTACTTAGGTACGCATTGAAATCTAGACAACATCACATTGATCATAGTTTGAGTGGCAGTGCGCATTTACGTTGTTGGTGTAAATACATTCATAAGTAAACTTTAACTAAGCATGCGAGTATTTGTAATTGCTGAGTTAATTTAGCTCTGCGGAGTGACAAGGGTCCTTATGTCCCCATCAGCGTTATCAGACGAAAGATGGTAAGTCTTGTTCGATGTCGATATTTAACTTAGAGTTTGATTATTTCAGACGAATCACAGTAGGATACATGTCAAATAAATATCCATACGCATTGCTACTCAAGGACTTTTCCGCTACAATACCCGGAAAATACACAACAAAATAATGAAATAGCATTGCATTCAAAAATCAAGGTATCTGTACCTGCTACATCTTCCAGCACCGGCAAAAGACGTCTAAAGAAATACGGACGTCCATGAAATGACATTATGAACACAGTGAATACAAATATTAGTGGCAACGAATGCTACTGGGGTGGCTTACCTTCCCCACGTCCCAGCTCATCCACGTTACCCTAAGTATGAAAATGAAGGTGGCGTAAGTACGGTAGATACGTGACGAGTTGGGTATCCCCAATTTCCTTGTCATGACGCGAACTTGCTAGCACTGGATACGTTTTTCGTCAGCATGAAATTCGCAACTTACTCTACGTCATCTTTATATTGTGAGATTGCATGTGCTTGGAGAGGACAAAAACCAGGTCACCTACAAGCATCAAACCAGCTTGCATACTCAGAAAACGAGCACGCCGACATTTCGCTGCACAACCATACAATTTCGTTTTCCACCAAGTGTATCTGTATCGAACTGCAAATATGTCAAAGTTGACACATGCCATGACAATATGCAACATTTCCCAGCCACGCTGCCACCTGTACCCTCAGCTGATCATGACGTAAGATACGGCACTAAATCTCGTGTCTGGACTTCGCCGGTGTCTGTTGATCGACTATATTTGTCCCTGCCACGCGTCACAATGGCAGCATTCGTCTCAGTGCGCCGGTGCTCGCCGTAAGCCAGCGGTGGCGGCGTGTGTACCAATTCATTTAGTGGCCTTATCTCGGTTGGATCGGCGGCGGGCTGGCTGCGGCTGTGGCGGAGAGGAAGAGGAGGTGGGAGCGTGCCGGGTCACCGGGCGGCCACGCCCCATGTCCAGGTCTTGTCTGATTCGTCGGTGTTCGGTGCGGAGGGAGCTCTGGTGATCAACGCAGTCAACACAGCAGTCGGGCCAACCACCACTGCATCAATCCCAGCCGGGACACCGACACAGCAGTCTGGCCAACTACCACTGTATCAATCCCAGCCGGGGCACCGACACAGCAGTCGGGCAAACTACCACTGCATCAGTCCCAGCCGGGGCACCGACACAGCAGTCTGGCCAACTACCACTGCATCAGTCCCCGCCTGGGCACCGACACAGCAGTCTGGCCAACTACCACTGCATCAATCCCAGCCTGGGCACCGACACAGCAGTCTAGCCAACTACCACTGCATCAGTCCCAGCCTGGGCACCGACACAGCAGTCTGGCCAACTACCACTGCATCAGTCCCCGCCTGGGCACCGACACAGCAGTCTGGCCAACTACCACTGCATCAGTCCCAGCCTGGGCACCGACACAGCAGTCTGGCCAACTACCACTGCATCAGTCCCCGCCTGGGCACCGACACAGCAGTCTGGCCAACTACCACTGCATCAATCCCAGCCTGGGCACCGACACAGCAGTCGGCCGACGGTCAGCCGCTTGTCACGGCGCACGGGATGCTGACGAAGATGAACTGCCGAGGCTGGTAAAGAGTGCGGCAGTTAGAGAGGCCAGTTAGTGCTGGGATCAGGTGTCCGTGCCTGAGCGGCTCGCAAGCAAACGCGGCGCTCCGCCCGTCACAGACGGTTATAGAGATGGAGCTCCAGTGGTAGAAAACAGATTGACCACATCGCACGATTTGTGTTCAAACACGGTTTGATAATATTCTGACGACTATCCCTGTGCTAGAACAAGAGGAAAAAAATCAATCAGGCAACATCAATTATTATCTACGCATCTAAATCTTAGCATCAAATTTACCAGAAGACTCACCAACGCTTCAGGTTTCGTTTTGAAGCAGTGGCGCAGCCAAGGGGGACTCGCCCCCATAAAAAAACAAAAAAATACGCTGGATGAAATAACACATTTTTAAATTTTACCGATACAAAACCCCAATTTTCGGAGCACTTCGCGCCTCGAAAGCTGTCTTTCATTACATTTTACCGTCGCCCCAACCCTTAGGAAAATCCGGGCTGTGTAGAATGCTATGGAGTTCCTCTCAGAAACGCAGCCAAGGGGGCCCGGTGGCCCGCCCCCTCAAAATTTGAAAACAAGATACCCTCGATGGAACAAAATTTTGAAGATTTTCACCAAGCAAAACTAATAACTTCCGGCGCTCAAGCACGCCGAAAGCGGTACTACCGTTTTCGTCAACAACGTCATGAAGCAGATGATTTGCTTCATGACGTTGTTTTGGGCTGGCAACCTTTCAGAAAATCCTGGCTGCGCCCCTGGCTCCTCTCAACACAATCCCACCTGGGATTGCGTTAGAGGGAAATTGTGATCCTTACACGAGCGCCATGGGAAGAAACGAAGGGCTCGACAGCCGGCAAAAGCGTGCCATGATCGCTGTCTGTACCGGATACTTCACACTGGTGGAGGAGGGTGGATTCACCATCACCTTCCCCCTTCACAGACTGTCCGCCATGCTACACACTGGTGGAGGAGGGGTGGACTCACCATTACCCTCCCCTCCACAAGCTGTCCGTCCTACCACACACTGGTGGAGGAGGCGGTGGACTCAACATCGCCCCCTCCACAGCCTATCCGCCCTACCACACACTGGTGGAGGAGGCGGTGGACTCAACATCGCCCCCCCCCACAGCCTATCCGCCCTACCACACACTGGTGGAGGAGGATGGATTCACCATCACCTTCCCCCTTCACAGACTGTCCGCCATGCTACACACTGGTGGAGGAGGGGTGGACTCACCATTACCCTCCCCCTCCACAAGCTGTCCGTCCTACCACACACTGGTGGAGGAGGCGGTGGACTCAACATCGCCACTCCACAGCCTATCCGCCCTACCACACACTGGTAGAGGAGGCGGTGGACTCAACATCGCCCTCTCCACAGTCTGTCTGACCTGCTACACACGGGTGGACGAAGCGGTGGACCCATCATCACCCCTCTCCACAGTCTGTCTGACCTGCTACACAGTGATGGAGGAGACTGTGAACTCATCATCACCCTCTACACAGACTGTCCGCCCTGCTACACACTCGTGGAGGAGGCGGTGGACTCACCACTACCCTCCCCGTCCACAAGCTGTCCGTCCTACCACACACTGGTGGAGGAGGCGGTGGACCCATCATCACCCTCTCCACAGACTGTCCGCCCTGCTACACACTGGTGGAGGAGGCGGTGGACCCATCATCACCCCTCTCCACAGACTGTCCGCCCTGCTACACACTGGTGGAGGAGGTGATGGAGGCACATCGGGTCAGGCTGGACCAGCTGCAGGAGATGCTGCGCAACGTGGGCACAACGCCTCCTGACGACCGCAAGTTCGATGTGCAGCTCTCTCTCCTGACCGCCATCATCGAGGATCTGTTCAACGACGCTCGGCGAGCCGTCATCAGAGACTCGTCTCCTCTGGAACTGCTCGGAGACCTGCAGGTCAGAGGTCAGGGTTCAAAGGTCAGGGGTCACAGGCTATCATCAGAAGTCAGGAGACCAAGATAGCGGATCAAATACCAAGAATTGCATACATACTCAGACAGACAGACATACAGATTGTCATAGAGACCGAGAGAGAAAGAAAAACAAACAGACAGACAAACATACAGACAAGCAGATAGACAGAGAGGGGGAGAGAGAGAGAGAGAGATATAAAAAAACAAAAAAACTGAGGCTGAGACTGGGACTGGGTCTGGGATTGGGACTAGGACTGGGACTGGGACTGGGACTGGGACTGGGACTGGGACTGGGACTGGGACTGGGACTGGGACTGGGACTGGGACTGGGACTGAAATTGAGATTGAGATTGTGGTGAGGGTGAGGGTGAGGGTGAGGGTGAGGGTGAGGGTGAGGGTGAGGGTGAGGGTGAGGTTGAGGTTGAGGTTGAGGTTGAGGTTGAGGTTGAGGTTGAGGTTGAGGTTGAGGTCGAGGTTGAGGTTGAGGTTGAGGTTGAGGTTGAGGTTGAGGTTGAGGTTGAGGTTGAGGGTGAGGGTGAGGGTGAGGGTGAGGGTGAGGGTGAGGGTGAGGGTGAGGGTGAGGGTGAGGGTGAGGGTGAGGGTGAGGGTGAGGGTGAGGGTGAGGGTGAGGGTGAGGGCGAGAGAGAAAAAGGAATGTGAGAGTGAGAGTGAGATAGAGGGATGGAGAGTGAGCAAAAGAGGGAGAGAGAAAGGGAGAACCTAGTTTAACCTTCACAACTATTTGGCTTTCCATGGTTGTTGTTTAAATACAAAAAATTATGTATTAATATATATAAGTCTGCGATGTGGATTAAAAACAAATGTGGGGTCATTGATTTGACGTCATATCAATGTTGAGAGTACTCCTTAATTTGTGACCTGGAAAATGATCTGACGACAACAATTATCATGCATTTTGTAACTCCCGTTAATGCCTATCTAATGGTCTTGTTCATTGCTTCTACTACTGTCTGTAGATCCCATAGTACTGGAGATAGAAAGACGTCCAAGCAGTCTGGCTGGAAATACTCAGTTCTGAGCTGGGCCGGCCCCGAGTTATGTATACTAGTGATACCGTAGATATTTCCATACATCCGGAAGAAAAATAATGTCATTCGGTACAAGAAACCTCACGCATATCGGGCTGAAGCTTCCTTCGCGACCGCCTCGTGAACGTTTGCATCAGCTGTGTGAGTGGCTAACACTGCTGCTATGCTTGCGGTACCTGAACTGACACGCTCCTGTTGTAGCCTACCGCAGCTTCACAGTTAATTGTTTACCAATTGCTACAGTGCCATATTTGATAGTTGATATGTGTAATAGCTACCATAGAGATTAACTTCGCTTTTATATATTTTGCCTTATTTAGGGCAGATTTTGCCGTTCTTTGGGTTACCAGCAGAGAGTGCTGTGACGTTCTGTTTCTTACTTTATTCTAGTTTACCCGTTTGTGGTACTATGATCGTGTAATGCGTGTATGAGCCGACACTTTTGCCGCAAAGACAAGGGAGGTGTATTCCTGATTACTTGTTCATAACTTATTGAAGTGATGGAAGCAAACAAAATAAATAGCACTCACTCCTTCCATCAGTGATTTCCGCAGTACCTAAGCCACGCCTACCTCAAGCGACGCCAACTCGCTGCCGCAGGAGCGCATCGAGGAGGTGAAGAAGGTGGCCGGCTCGATCGTGGTGCACATCGAGTCGAGTCGCGTGGCGTCTAGCCACGGCAAGCGAGCCATCGACGAGGCGGAGGCGATCCTGCGGCGAATCCACCTGGCGCTGCGCGAGACGCTCGCCTTCCTCGAGGGCGACGGTGCTGACGCGCTGCGGCGAGCCGTCGAACAAAGCAAACAGTTCGGCCTGCAGAGCGCGCGCATGTCGGAGATCGCGCGTCAGGCGCGCCAGCTGGCCGACGGCCACGTGGCCGAGGCGAAGGTGTTGGACGGACTCGCCAAAAGGGCTGTGTTCAACGCCACGACCGCCTACCAGCTGGCCTATGAGCTGCTGGAGCAGCAGCGCAACTTCAGGTGAGGGGATGCGCGACACAGCCGGTAGCGTGTTTATAAATCAGGGGAGGGGGCACGCCAGTTTTTCCAAGTGAGGGCTGTTTTTGTGCGACGTATTTGTACAGCGCGTAATGGATCACTTCTGCGTTCTTAGGCGAGATGCAGAGCACGACTTGCGATTTCGGGAGGGGGGAGGGCATGGCCCAATGCCTTCTAATTACACTACTGGGTCCAGCGGCATGAAAGTGACGAGTTCCAGTGGTGGTTACACCTTTGAATCGAAATGCTTCGCCCCCAGTTCGAGTAAGTTGAATAACCGACCTTCGAGAAAAGAGAGTTGTTATGGTTTTCAGGTAGAGGTTTAACTACTTATTTACAAAATTAGCAAGATAATAGGTGTAGATTTAGTACACTTTGGAGACTCCCCACTCTCCCACAATAAGTTATATTTTAGCATGAAACCCTATTGGCGTCCCCTCAAGTGATTTTATTACCCCTACGTTATGTTCAGAAATTGACCCCTGAGCAAATCTGGGGTTTGTCAACATCTGCCATAATACTATTTGGCTGGGGCTCGTATGTACCCGAACAGGTCATATGAGGCCTACTCCCAGATATGAAATAAAGTCATCGTCATAAAGTGTTAAGTCTTAATAAGAGCCACAAGGGCCCATCTATGTTAAGCCTATCTAGAAAAGATACTAGACAAGTACACGCTCACAACGCAATCAATCCATTATCTCGAGTTCCAAGGGAACTATATATCCCAGCCAATTTAGCACCATTCACCTGCTATTGCATTACGCACTCCTCCAACCATGCCCCATTGTGCTACCATAGCCAATCTCATCAGTGTCACGTACCCTCTGTACCTGGTGAGGCGGCAAAATGTTGTGTACAAACAAGGGGTAAGAAGGACGCGGCCACCTTTCATGCTGCTTCATCGTGATCGGCGCCATGTATTGGTGCTTAAGTCTGGACCACGGAATGGCACGCCTCCAGTGGTGGTTCCGCTGCCGATGATCATTGTACTGTAAGAAGGAACGGTCCCGGGTATGCAACAATACGTTAAATATACATAGAATTAGTAGTTCCGCGTCAATAATATATAGGCTCCAATGAGTTTTGCCATTCAACCATCAGGTTTATTTATAGGTAGTAAACTCGATTATGTAGGTTATGTAATTTGGCACTAATTTGGCACCAATTTGGCACTAATTTGGCACCAATTTGGCACAAATTTGGCACTAATTTGGCACCAATTTGACGCACCCAATCAGACCCAAGGGCCCATCCAGTTAAGTCTGTAAATGGAAGATACCATAAGCCCGGTAAAAAGACCCACCCCAACCATCACCGTATCCTAAAGAAACCATCCACCAACATCCCACATACCTATCAATGCCTATCTACCCTAGCTATCCAGCACTATTCCCTTGATCCCTCTTAATACATGTGGATTGAATGCCTTACCAATAATTTTCAAGCTGCATCCATGCCTGCTTAAAGGGGTCTGTGCCGTACACACTTACTTAGCATAAATCCTCCTGTTACTTATGCCTGTCTGCAAATGCGTGTGCAGGTTTATTTCATCGAGGCTTCCAAAGTTGACACGCAAAAGCCAGTGCTAAAGTAGGACTGCATGATGTCCGTGAAGTTAGCAACAGCCACAGCACACGGCTCTGCAGCAGACAGCTTCAGCAACAAACAACTATGCTATGCCTATTGCCAACTAAGTTAATATCATGCGGGAGGTTTATGTAGCTATACATGACAAGGTATTGAAAAACAAGTCACAGATGAATACATTGCTATGTAAATTAACTGCATGACATGAAGTTAATTACAATCGACGCTTGCTGCTGTTGACTAGCACCGTTCCAGCAGCAGGCACCGATTGTAACCAAATTCATGTCATGGAGTAAATGCATAGCGTTACGCATTCAGCTGCGAATTGTTTATCAATATCTCGTCATGCGTAGCTACAGGAATTTGTCCCATAGCATTAATTTAGCTGGCGTAATTGCTTGTTGCTGGAGGTATCTGCTGAAGCCATCTGCTTTGGCTTTTGTTAACTTCACAAAAATATAATTATGCATCTCAAAAACAAGAAGCACATTAACAAAAAAGAATGACGTTAACTTGTGGCTCCAGAACTGATTTCACTGATAGATCTGAATGAATGTGAACTACGCAACCTTGCATACATGCATATATATATATATATATATACATACGTATATATATATATATATATATATATATATATATATATATATATATATATATACCTATATATATATATATACATACATATATATATATATATATATATATATGCATATATGCAAAGTCATGCAATCCACATGCTTTCAGCTGCTGGTTTTAGCCAGTTTTATAGTGGCGATCGGTGCACTTGTTTTATGCCGCGTCTCCATCCAATATAAAATGCATGCACTGCCTCCAATGGTTGATTATGAGTGTATTAAGAACAGGAGGCCATTATTTTCGTTTCGAACGATGAGGATTAGTGTTTCACGACTGGGTATACTTCTTTGGGTCTTGGGTCGCCGATAAGATGAGCGTCTAACGACCAGTTGGTTTTGAACACCGGACTAGTACCGAACGACTCTGCCTCCATCTTTGTCTCTGTCTCTGCTTGTCCTCGTATCTGTCTCTCTATCTACCACTCTTTCGTGCCTGATCTCTGAGCTTCCCGGTGGCTCCCTGCAGCGGGGAGATCAGCCTCTTGGACACGGGTCTCACCAGCACGGAGACACTCATCTACCAGACGTTCGGCCTGGCTGAGCAGGCGCTCAGGGATGCTACCGAGGCGTACGACACCGCCCTCAACGTCTACAGCGAGGCGCAGGCCGGCATCGGCGGTCTGGGCATCGACGACCTCCAAAGGAGAGCTGACTACCTCCGGTCAGAGGTCAGGACGGGTCAGGCGAGGACATGGTCGACGGTTGTGGGGGCAGAGGATGGGCTGAATATTCTGGGCAGAGGTAGCCCGACCGGTTCAGAATTCAGAGGGCGATGATCTGGCTAAGAGGTTTGTTTCGATAAGGTTCATGACAAGCCTAAGAACGTAATTTTCCTAATGGTATTGTCATAAACTAGAAGGCATATAAATGCAATGGAGAAGACTAGAAGGTGTACTCAACCCGACATTGACTGACATCCGGGTCGAACACAATTGACTGCCATGGGGCAGCGTTTAATACCACCTATCCATCTCAGCAACCAAAGACGGACCGAGCTGATTCAAACGGCGATAAATAACTCTAGCCCATGAGCCTTTGCGAACATAAAATTATGACCACATCCCAATGACAAAATTATGGTCATTGATTATGTTACAGGTGAGGTTGGATCGAAAAGCGCAAATTTTCGAAAGTTACACGTTCCAAAGAAACGCATCTCGGAGCCCAATCAGCATATTTTTCTCATTAATACAGCAATTGATAGCCCTGAATCTTGCGGGTATTTGGGCCCGTGAGTGCGCGTTTTGGCGTGATGGCCGACGGCACACGGTTGGCATGATGGTCAGGTGACGTAAAAATGGAGAATTGTAGGAAGTCGCACCTGACCAATATAAATCTTACTCGCAGATACGCGTGTCCTCAAGCTTCACTTATGAATGCAATTTTGCATGTATTTGATCGGGCATTCCGCGCCCCAATGTTAAACTGCCCCCTGTGCAAGGTTCCCTAACGTGTTCGGAATTTAATATGGAACCTTATGAAGTTCCCTCTCCCCAATCGATTCCATAAACCGTGGCCCATGAGTTCTCCCTCACCGCCATGCAGATCGCCATCACCACAATTTCGTTCGTTTGGCTCTTGTTGTATCCGGCTTGCTCACCTGTCTCCTGTTATATCTGACCTGGGCGCCCATCTCCTGCTGTATCCGGCCTGCTCACCCGTCTCCTGCTGTATCCGGCCTGCTCTTGTCACGACTCGGCCGGTGTGCGGTACCAGGCGCAGCGGATGAAGGCTGACCTGGAGGCTCTCAGCCGGGACCACGGTCCTCTGCTGGACGTGCTGGACGGCGACATCACCTCCATCCGGATCATGCTGGAGCGCGGCTTCAGCCAGCAGCAGTGGGCTGACCAGCTGATGGAGGACATTACCGCCGCGCGTGACAAGGTAGCCGGCATGTGGCAAGGTGGCCCGGATGTGATAAGTTAACCGGGATGTGGCAAGGTGGCCCGGATGTGATCAGATAGCCGGGATGTGGCAGGTCGCCTGGCCTCGATGTGACAAGGTGGCCCAGATATGACAGGGGGTCGCAATCAGACACAGTTGTCATCGCACACTGCATAGCATCAGTTGATACATCTTTGCACAACATGGGTGCTAAAGGTGTACAGGTTACACACGACGCGTGACCAGCTACGTCGGGTAGATGTCTCGCTATGGACATCACCTGGGGTACTGAGACGATTGTTGGTGAACTGAAGTGTTTCTGTCAAGGTGACCGCACTTGTCCTATACTTCGGACTATTTTAATTGTATTGGTCTAATTTCGCACACAGGCGACATTGGGATGTAAAGACCCAAGCGATAACCATGGCCATGGCCAGACAGACTTGTCTGCGCCGCACTGGTGGCTTGGGCTTCCCCTTCCAGCCGGAAATAGCGACAATAGAACTGCTGGTGGTGTTCCGCAGGCGATGCAGGCTGTCAGCACAGGCGAGGCCACTCTGGATGAGGCTCGCAAGACCCTGGAGACCCTGCAGCGGTTCGACCGGCAGGTGCAGGAGTCACGTGATGAGGCGGCCGCCGCTCTCGCTCAGGTGAGCGCGATGGGTTCAGGTCAGGTGAGCGCGATGGGTTCAGGTCAGGTGAGCGCGATGGGCTCAGGTCAGGTGAGCGCGATGGGCTCAGGTCAGGTGAGCACGATGGGTTCAGGTCAGGTGAGCACGATGGGCTCAGGTCAGGTGAGCGCGATGGGCTCAGGCCAGGTGAGCGCGATGGGTTCAGGTCAGGTGAGCGCGATGGGTTCAGGTCAGGTGAGCGCGATGGGTTCAGGTCAGGTGAGCGCGATGGGTTCAGGTCAGGTGAGCGCGATGGGTTCAGGTCAGGTGAGCGCGATGGGTGCAGGTCAGGTGAGCGCGATGGGTTCAGGTCAGGTGAGCGCGATGGGTTCAGGTCAGGTGAGCGCGATGGGTTCAGGTCAGGTGAGCGCGATGGGTGCAGGTCAGGTGAGCACGATGGGCTCAGGTCAGGTGAGCGCGATGGGTTCAGGTCAGGTGAGCGCGATGGGTTCAGGTCAGGTGAGCACGATGGGCTCAGGTCAGGTGAGCGCGATGGGTTCAGGTCAGGTGAGCGCGATGGGTTCAGGTCAGGTGAGCGCGATGGGCTCAGGCCAGGTGAGCGCGATGGGCTCAGGTCAGGTGAGCGCGATGGGTTCAGGTCAGGTGAGCGCGATGGGTTCAGGTCAGGTGAGCGCGATGGGCTCAGGTCAGGTGAGCGCGATGGGCTCAGGTCAGGTGAGCGCGATGGGTTCAGGTCAGGTGAGCGCGATGGGCTCAGGTCAGGTGAGCGCGATGGGTTCAAGTCTCCAAAGCTAAGTCATCCAAGTGAGCAGGCCAAGTCCAGGCCGCTCAGGTCAGCCGGATGGGTGGTAGCTCTGGCCAGTCGTATCTTCACCATTCTCTAGCGCCACCCATGGCTCTTTTGCTGACCGTTGAAACTGGAACCTAGTAATTGGACTCCAATGGCATCAGATTCGCGAGCGTTTAAATAATTAAGAAAGAGGGATAAACACCGGTAGCATAGAGTTAAAAGGTGCCAATTATGTTCTCGTCCAACGTTTTCCCACTTCCCGGTTCAATTGGCGAACGCTGGTATGCAGTTGAATGGAAGCGACTACGTGGTCAGGACAAAAGACATTGGAAAACAAAGGAGTTTGCTTCAGAGATTGCCGAGACAGGATTAAGCTATTAGTTTTAGCTGCATGTTTTACTAGACCCCGTCCCATGGACGACTTCTTAAGAAATTTGTTGGGGTGGGGATGATGCACATCTTAGCCATGAGGCTCCCCGGCATTCCGGAGGCGGAGGAGGGGCTCCATGGAGGTGGTGATGATGAACATATTAGCCATGAGGCTCCCGGCATTCTGGAGGAGGGGAGGGGCTCCATAGAGGTGGGGATGATGCATATACTAGCGATGAAGCCCTCCGGCATTCTGGAGGAGGGTGAGCCATAATAAATCCGGATAAAAAGTGAGGAGTGGCCACATCAACCACTAAGTGAGTATTTGTCCACCAAAAAGTGTGCACAGTGACACACCTGGTTCATTCCTTGGAAAAATTAATTCGCTGAACTGTCTCAAGAAGTATTCGGTCATCTAACGAATTTGTAGTTGCAAATAGGATCCAAAATAACAGGGGTAACTGTGGGAATCAACGGTTTTATCCATGGTGACTCAGATAGTGGCTTCATTCATTTATTCATGGCTTCATTGAGGGCCAAATAGAACCAACTCTTTATTCTGTGAATCGTTTGCTATTCACTTTCTGCAAATAGACTAAGCGGACCGATTTGTCCATTTAACATGATCGCGGTCAAGGTAACGAATCATTTGACTTCCCTTAGTGCCTGATAAGCCATCAACACCCATGACTTCGCACACGTGTATCGTCAGGTGGAGGAGATTCTGCGGATGGTCGAGGAGGCTGAGAGGAAAACGATAGACGCGCGAGCGTCCCTGCAGGGAGCCGAGAGGAACGCCGAAAACGCCCGAGACATAGCTGGCAACGCCGAGGCTCTGGCCGAGCAGGTCAGATGCTGGCCAATCGGCCTGTCTGTCTGTCTGTCTGTCTGTCTGTCTGTCTGTCTGTCTGTCTGTCTGTCTGTCTGTCTGTCTGTCTGTCTGTCTGTCTGTCTATCTGTCTGTTCGTCGTGGCAGAGGCAGATCAGAATCTGAGAATTGATTTGTCTATCTGCCTGTTTGCCTGTTGCGTGTCTGTTTGTACCCCCAAGTGCCGATCTGTTTATCGGTGTGACGGGCTGACCACTTCAGTCTGTATCCGATCATCCCTATAGGGGTGATCTGATCACTATTATGGGGTATTATTTTTATGATTTATTATTTATTGTTTATTTTTCATTTTACATTAATATTATATTTGTTTAATATATTATTATATGTTGCATTTATTATTATATATGGGTATTATAATGATTATTACTATTATCATTACTGTACCTCTATAAGGACTTCCATCGGAAGTTGCCATTGCATGCCCAGCATCTCACCATTTGACGGTAAACTCTCTCCCATTTGACACAGGCGTATCAAGAGGCCACCACCATACAAGTTGAGTCTTCGTCCACCAGAACGCAGGCCAGTCAGCTGCGAGACGAGGCCACCCGACTCAACGTCGAGGTCTCAGATACCTCCGCGCTGATGGAGCGGTACGAGGAGCAGGTAGGAACGGAGGGGTTGACTTGAATGGTGGTACGGGGAGCAAGTAAGAACGGAGAGGGCTGACTTGAACCGTGGTACGAGGAGCAGGTAGGAACGGAGGGGGTTGACTTGAATGGTGGTACGAGGAGCAGGTAAGAACGGAGGGTGGCTGACTTGAATGGTGGTACGAGGAGCAGGTAGGAACGGAGGGGGTTGACTTGAATGGTGGTGCGATGAGCAGGTAGGAACGGAGGGTGGCTGACTTGAACGGTGGTACGAGGAGCAGGTAGGAACGGAGGGGGTTGACTTGAACGGTGGTACGAGGAGCAGGTAGGAACGGAGGGGTTGACTTGAACGGTGGTACGAGGAGCAGGTAGGAACGGAGGGGGTTGACTTGAACGGTGGTACGAGGAGCAGGTAGGAACGGAGGGGTTGACTTGAACGGTGGTACGAGGAGCAGGTAGGAACGGAGGGGGTTGACTTGAATGGTGGTACGAGGAGCAGGTAAGAACGGAGGGTGGCTCACTTGAATGGTGGTACGAGGAGCAGGTAAGAACGGAGAGGGCTGACTTGAATGGTGGTACGATGAGCAGGTAAGAACGGAGGGTGGCTGACTTGAATGGTGGAACGAGGAACAGGTAAGAACGGAGAGAGGAGGCTGACTGGGAGGATACGCCGAACAGATTAGAGCAGAGGACGGTGATTGAGACGACACGACGAGCATGTAAGAACAGAGGGAGAAGGCTGACTTAGACGGTACGGACGACCTTACGAGAGGAGCCGATAGTGCAGCGGTACAATGTCGAACCGTGAGGGTCAGCCGAGCCGTGTCGAGCTGTACATTGCCACGGGCGTTGTCCGCACTGATCCGGTGTTAACTTGTAACCCTGGATGCGAGCGACCTCTTGAGGGAGGAATCAAGCACATGGGTTGTGTCGGTGGTTATCTACGGAGGTACATGCCAATATTTGGCATGTTCAGTTCCGTCCGTGGCAGAGTTCTTCAGGGAATTTGATTGTCTGCAGAGAAGACAAATCCGAATAACTTCATCTTATTTAAATCCGAAAAAACGTTCGTGTCTGGGTGCGCTGGGGAAACACGACCTTCGAATAGAAAATGGAAGTCATCTGTGCAACATAGCTTGGTAGGTGCAGCGGAGTGGGGTAGGGAGTGAGGGGCAAAGCACGCATCCGTATTTCACTTTAAGAATAGCGGACGTAATATT
Organism: Ashinkailepas kermadecensis; assembly: GCA_034440615.1. NCBI lineage: Eukaryota > Metazoa > Arthropoda > Thecostraca > Neolepadidae > Ashinkailepas > Ashinkailepas kermadecensis. The sequence goes on along the minus strand of JAOTOM010000995.1, from coordinate 11,201 downwards.
CCTCGTCGGCCCATTTCTATAGCAGTGAATTACTCTTTGCTATTGTTTTTTTCTCTCCAACGATTGGATCCAACGACCTTCGAAAATGTACACCTTCAAAGAACGCTGTCGCCGGAACATATTTCAACATCGACCACTTGGTAGAGGTAATGCCGACCGTCGCCGGAACACATCTCAACATCGACCACTTAGAGGTAATGCTGACTGTCGCCGTGCATTTTCTCATGTTAGCCTAAGCTTATCGAGGATGCCCTTTCAAGTTAGAAGCGATACCACACCATGCCTTATTGTCGAAAATCATCTGATCATTGTCACGTAGCCTCTCCACCAGTTGACCACTTCCTCATCGCACATCGCGCCGAGCTGATCACCGACTCATTGCACATCTCCGTCAGCTTACTGTTGACACATTACTCCTCTCTGCCAGTTGACCGTTGCCTTATGACACATCTCCGTCAGCTGACCACTGACTTACCACACATCTCCGTCAGCTCACTATTGACGCATTGCACCTCTCCACCAGCTGGTCACAGACTCGGCGCTGGCGCGAGAGGCGCTGGAAAAGGCCAACGAGGCCAAGAGTAACGCGGCCGACGCGTCAGCCAAGGTGGACGCGGCGCTGAAGATGGTGAAGGAGGTGCTGGCGGCGCTGGCGGCGGCCGGCGAGCTGGACGCGTCGGCGCTGGACGAGCTGGAGCGGCGACTGGCCGCGGCCGAGGCGGAGCTCGCCGCCGCACAATTGGAGGTTCGGCTGGACGAGCTGCGCTCCTTCCGCACGCAGCAGAACAGAATGGTGAGCGCCTGGGATGTAGCGGTAAGGGGCACGGTGTGTGCAGGGAGAATCGAACGCAGAAGCAGGCGAGTACTACATAGGTTAATCCAGTGTAAATAGCTGAGGTGTTGCAATGGTGTCACGTTTACTACCTCCAAGTACATAACACTAACAATGCCTAATACAAATATTGTGGTATCCATATCCCCTTCACCGCAGTCCTGATGGACTCTACAGTGGTCAACTTAATGGACGAGAGGTTTTTATATTTATTCATTTATCTTCGGTCAGCTCTGACCATTTCAGGACTATGGAAAGACGAATATGGGGAAACTAGTATAGACAGAACAGTAACTAGACTATGGCGTAGGGCAAGCAGGATGGGAGGATGTTGGGATATTTTGAAATTCATTTAGCGGTACTTCATGGATAGTCCTATCAGCTATGCCATGCTGCTGCACCGATGTGGTGTTTTGTTGAGACGAGCAGAAAAACTAGCGAGCTCAAGTCAGGTCGGTTACACTGGACAACGGTCAGTGGTCATAACGGAGAGCGACAGACTACATTCACTGATTGCAGAAGTGTTGCGACCGTTCCTTGACCGCTTGTGTAACAACTGCGAGCGCCATCTATGATTGTTGGGGCTCAAGCTCTAGCGACCTCTATCTAGAATGTACTGGCTTGCTGTTGATGCCATTTACCTGGAAAACAACCTCTGAGAGTGAGGCGGCTCTTCCTGTCCGACGAGTGAGACACGTTGTTTCCTCCGCGTGGGGTGGCGGTCTCACTGCATCCGCCCGTTTCTGGGACTATTTTTCACCAGAGATACCATCACTGCAACGGCGCCGACGGTGCACCTGATCCTGTGCACGGCCGACATCCTTGCACATAGTTACATGGTCCTGTTCCTGGCACCAGGGGTGCGCGAAATTGGAACTAAAGCACCCAAGCTATCTCCGGGCTCGTACCCTGCGAACCCATCACCTATATCTATTATTTGTGAAATAAATCGGATAAAATCGGGAGATATTCGTCCGCGCGAGCACCTATCTTGTGCGCCTTGTCCTGGAAGTGGGGAGAGGTTGCATTGCGTACCTTGTCATAGAGTCAGGGAGAAGCTACGCTGTGCATCCTGTTCTGGAGTCAGGGAATGCTTACATTGTGTACCCTGTCCTGGAATTGGAGATGGGCTACATTATTCATCCTGTCCTGGAATCAGGAACAGGCTACATTGTGCACCCTGTCCTGGAATGAGGGAGAGGATACATTGTGTACCCTGTCCTGGAGTGAGGGAGAGGATACATTGTGTACCCTGTCCTGGAGTGAGGGAGAGGATACATTGTGTACCCTGTCCTGGAGTGAGGGAGAGGATACATTGTGCACCCTGTCCTGGAATCAGGAAGAGGCTACATTGTGTACCCTGTCCTGGAGTGAGGGAGAGGATACATTGTGTACCCTGTCCTGGAGTGAGGGAGAGGCTACATTGTGCACCCTGTCCTGGAATCAGGAAGAGGCTACATTGTGTACCCTGTCCTGGAGTGAGGGAGAGGATACATTGTGTACCCTGTCCTGGAATGAGGGAGAGGATACATTGTGTACCCTGTCCTGGAGTGAGGGAGAGGCTACATTGTGCACCCTGTCCTGGAATCAGGAAGAGGCTACATTGTGTACCCTGTCCTGGAGTGAGGGAGAGGATACATTGTGCACCTTGACCCACCTCCAAGATTTGGTGGTGAGCAGTGAGATCCGCCGTTGAGCGATGCCCGTTCATGTATGCGTACTCATCGGATCCTGCAGTCGACTCTGTGTCCCCTTAATGATGGTGAAACCATTACTGCCGGACCCACAATACTGCAGCCGAGTCGTGCTGCAGCCGGATCCAAAATACTGCAGCCGAGTCGTACTGCAGCCAGACCCACAATACTGCAGCCGAGTCGTACTGCAGCCGGACCCACAATGCTGCAGCCGAGTAGTGCTGCAGCCAGACCCACAATGATGCAGCCGGACCCACAATGCTGCAGCCGAGTAGTGCTGCAGCCAGACCCACAATGATGCAGCCGAGTCGTGCTGCAGCCGGACCCACAATGCTGCAGCCGAGTAGTGCTGCAGCCAGACGCAGAGACCGACGCGAGCTGCCGTGGGACACACGTTTGGCCGCATTGTGCTTGGCTGCATTGCCAGGTACCGGGACAATATTTGGCGCCGCAGGACTGTGTCCAGCCTGATGTTATCGGGTTGCAGCTTGACAGTTGAAGCTCACTTGCAACCCTTCCTCTCAAGTGTTCAGCTTTGTCGCCATCTAAGTGGGCTTCGCAGCGAGTTCAAGGTCGCGTCCATGGGTGCAGAATGTAGCAGGTATTGCCAATGAAGCATCAGCTTGGTCCATCCAAATTTACACTGCTCGGTCCATTCTGCAACACCAACGCTTTCTGTTGGCAGCAACTGTTGAATTTGCAACATATAATTATCTGGTGCTTTTGCACCCATGTTCGAGGCTGGGCGTGATGTGAGTGGGCTGGGTCTGAGTGGTTGAAGTTCACGTCTGACCTGTGGCTGGCCACAGGTGCGGGACTATGAGGCCGAGCTGGTCCGGCTGAGGCTCGAGGTCAACAACGTGCAGGAGATCGCCGACGCGCTACCCGACGGCTGCTACGCCCGTGTGAAGCTGGAGCCATAGCTTCCCCGCGTCGGAGTCGCTGCAGATCTGGTTTCCTTGGCGACGGAGGCTTCCTTAGCTTCCAGACCTCCCTGCTGTTGAACTCCGAGTCTTGGCGCCCCTGTTGTTGCAGTCGGGGATCCTGGTATCTCTATTGTTAGATTGTCTTAGTCATGTCGATCCTGCTATTGTAGTCTGGAGTCTTAGCATGCATGTTGTTGGAGTCTTTACTCCCTAGAACAGGATCTCCCTGAATCAAAGACCTTGCGATACTGATTTCCCTTTCTGATTAAGTACATGTTTTGAATAGCTTTTCGCAATCTTTTTTTCTGGTCACACCATTTGAATTGTCAGACCAATGCCAATTCCCGTTCACCGTCATACCAAACATGCAGTGAACATATATCCGGCTGTGTTTACACTTTCTTGTTACTTCACATGTATTAATTTCTTCTGAAAAGTCCTTGTTTTGCATAAAGTTCTCGGGAGTTTTCGGTCCTTCAGGCCGATAACTCTCCACCGAGAGTACCTTGAGACCTGACTTCCCTGCGGTCAGTGCAGAACTGTGTCGCTCTTCGCCTCTGGTCTCGCTCAGGTGTGCGTTCGCATGGCCAGCCTGCGTTTTAGATCGTAACTGCCTCAAGCTGTGTGCAATAACTTGTGTTTGTCCTGTTAGACTCAAACGCTGGCGTGACGGCGAGTGATGAGCTGGATATCGGGGCACGTCTGCCCACGTGACAATCACTTGTATTTTGCTTCATGTGTGCTCCGAATGCAACAGAATGTGGGCCTGTGACACATTTATCGCATGTTAACTGTTATGATATTCCGATGTAGCAACACTGATGCACACCGAGCAAGCGTTATTTCATTTGTCTTCAGTGGACGAAGGAAACGACTCTTTAAAAGATGTTTTCATCAATAAAAGCTACCGAATACGAGTTCACCTGTATAGCGTTTTACTACAGACGATTCAGTGGTGAAAGTTCAGCAGCCAACTAGCGTGTGATCCACTGCGCCGTCCCACATCATCAGAGCTGTCCCGCCACGTCAGCTTTGTTTCACCAAATCATGATATGAATGATATTTGATGGTGTCAGTTTGATCCGTATTGACCCACATTGACCCGTATCGACCCGTCAGTTTGACCCCACTGCGTCCGTGCTGTGCCGCAGTGTCAGTACTGTTCCATCGCGTCGATTATGTTCTACGGTCTCTGCTCTATCCCTGAGTGTCAGTTCGTGCTGCATTGGACTGTGTACGTGGAACTACTGCACACTGACTATGAGCTACAATGCGATAGTGTCACCTGAGTCCGCCGTGGCTACGTTGGCCATACGTACCTATAGGCTGTACGTAGGACTACGTACGTATGCTGAGTCAGGCGTGACCACAAGCTGGCTACCCACCACACCAACACTGGCCCCGACCATCGGCCACCGATACTGGCCCCAACCGACCACCGATATCGGTCCCGACCGACCACCGATGCTGACCCGATCGGCCATTGACCACTAATACTAGCCACGACCGACCATAGACCACCGATGCTGGTCCCGATCGGCCATCGACCACTAATACTAGCCACGACCGACCATCAATACTGGCCTCGAATGACCACCGATACTGGCCTCGAATGACCACTGACCGCTGATACTGACCCCGGCCGATCACCGATACTGACCTTGACTGACCACTTACCACCGATACTGGCTCTGACCGATCGCCGATATCGGCCCTGACCGACCACTGACCACCGATGTCGGCCCGTACCAACCACTGACCCCCGACCACAGACCACTGACCACCGACCACAGACCACAAACCACTCACCACCGAACACAGACCACTGGCCCCCGACCACAGACCACTGACCCCCGACCACAGACCACTGGCCACCGACCACAGACCACTGACTCGAACGAAAAGTTGGGAAAACCACACTCCAGACAGACATAGCTCTGTCGACCTCAAGACTCTCACCTGAAGCCCGGTGGACTACCGTATACGAAAAAAAACTTCATCCGTCAAGATAAATCAAGGACCCCGTGTCCACACTGCGACCGCTGCAGAAAACGTCCCGCAAGCCTGGCGTTAGTTCTTCAACTTGGGGTTTTGAAGCTACGAAACGGACCCGCCTTTTCGGATGCGCATAGACTGCAGACAGTGCGATGTTTCACCGAATAAATACAACATCCACATGCCGGGGTGCTCTTTTAGCACATTCATCAGCATCTCACAACTCGTTTGTACCTTGTTGCACACCAACTCTGTACTTGTGTTGTGTGCAAGATTGTATAATAGCGCAGGTATTAACATGTACGTAGCCACCAATGGGGTCTCTGACCTGGATCCCAACTGATTTTTCCACTATGGCCTTAGCCATCTAACTTGAAAATTGTTCCTGCGTCTCGGGATTGGACTCAATCTGGAAGCTAAAGATTGTGGCGCTCTTGAGTTCAAGGATGCAGTATTATAAAAGGTGCTAAAAGTGCATCCCGGCGGTCAGTCGACACTGGGGTGGCAGTGTTGACACCACCCCGGCCGTCACTCGACACTGGGGTGGCAGTGTTGACACCACCCCGGCCGTCACTCGACACTGGGGTGGCAGTGTTGACACCACCAGGCCGTCAGTCGACACTGGGGTGGCAGTGTTGACACCACCCCGGCCGTCACTCGACACTGGGGTGGCAGTGTTGACACCATCCCGGCGGTCAGTCGACACATGAGTGGCAGTGTTGACACCACCCCGGCCGTCAGTCGACACTGGGGTGGCAGTGTTGACGCCACCCCGACGGTCAGTCGACACTGGGGTGGCAGTGTTGACACCACCCCGGCGGTCAGTCGACACTGGGGTGGCAGTGTTGACACCACCCCGGCGGTCAGTCGACACTGGGGTGGCAGTGTTGACACCATCCCGGCCGGCAGTCGACACTGGGGTGGCAGTGTTGACACCACCTCGGCAGTCAGTCGACACATGGGTGGCAGTGTTGACACCACCTCGGCGGTCAGTCGACACTGGGGTGGCAGTGTTGACACCACACCGGCCGTCAGTCGACACTGGGGTGGCAGTGTTGACACCACACCGGCCGTCAGTCGACACTGGGGTGGCAGTTTTGACACCATCCCGGCGGTCAGTCGACACTGGGGTGGCAGTGTTGACACCACCCCGGCGGTCAGTCGACACTGGGATGGCAGTGTTGACACCACCTCGACGGTCAGTCGACACTAGGGTGGCAGTGTTGACACCACCCGGGTTGTCAGTCGACACTGGGGTGGCAGTGTTGACACCGCACTGGTCCCGAATGTCACCCCCTGCGCTATGCCACAACACTGCGCACACCGTGGGTGGGCAGCGGTGGGTGCCGCAGGCCGCGCTGTGGATTATGTATCCCACGAACGACACTGATCTGTGTACTCGGCGTGATGCAATGTTTGGCTTGTCACACGTCATCCGTAGTGAATGGTGGTAGCAGTACATGCCATTGTTCCCAGCCGCTGCCGAGGCAGGGTCGAGCTGCGCAACATACGAAACGTAGAGATTTGCGGAAGCTACACTTCAGGAACAGGTCGTCGGTTGGAATTATGCAAATAACATTTTGAAAAAGTATTCATTGTGCCTTTAGTGCTGCATAGTGCTATGAATGTAGATATGGCAGTGTGAATAGAGCCATACAGATGAAAAGACTGACACGCTCTGTTTGTGTGCATGTCATACATTCTAAGCCTCGGTTGGAGGCTTGCATGATACTTCATGGTGCAATTATTCGTCATAAGCTAAGAGTTCGCCATGAGAGGAACTTCCAACTGGTCATGAGATGCTTGTTAGTTATTGGAGTGTAAGCGCGTGTCGAAACGAATTGGATCATATTCCGTCCACAAACTTTTGGTTAAGCAATCAAATGCGAGTACGTTCCGAATTCATCAGAGCATATGCTGAAGACATCATGAAGGAAACGGCACCACGACCAGGCGTGGAAGGGGACGTAAGCTTCGGTGAGCTTTTTCTAGTGGAGCGCACTGTGTCGATTCACAAGGTCATTCTCCAACACCAACTTCATGCGCAGTACATTCACCTAGTGTCAAGGTTAATTTATGACGGAAGCCCGGTCAGTTTTTGGAGGGAGATGCAGCGTTGGCTGCTGTAGCTATCACACGAGAAGAGTTAGGCGGAAATGCTGAGTAGAGAGAAAAAGGCATACAATAAAAAGTACCATATATGGCTATATGTGCTCCGTTGGCTCATTCACCCCATGCAGCACCAGAGGCATGATTGTGCTTCCAATGACATTGGGACTTACGCAGCACGTTTCCACATCATACCCACATCTAGTATTAAGCAATAGCCCATGGTGAACCTCGAGTAACATTTCAAACCGGGACATGTCACTTTCAAACCACAAGATCGAAGGTTAGCTTAAATTGCTCGAAGTCCTCGCGCCTCGTCCCTATGTCTTCTGATACGTGTCGTAAAACCAATAACCAACCAATTTTCATCAAGTCAGTCACATTCGACGTACCGTGAGGTACTCTAGGAAACTGTTCAGAACTCACAGTAATTTTCAAAGTTCAAAAAGGGCGAACTCATTTCATCGTTGTCCGGCGTTTCTTCCTATTCTCCAAAAGCTATCCATGTTTGGTATCAAGAGATAGTCCGGGGGCAACCCTCGAGTAACATTTCAACCCGGGACATGTCAGGTCAGGCCTCAAGGTCAAATGTTAGCTTTATTTGTGTTCAAAGTCCTCGCGTTTCGTCGCTATGGCCTCAATTTGCATTAAGTCGGTGTTCTTTGACGTGGCTTGCTGTACGGTATCAGAATGTTGAGACATTGAAATAATTTCGAATGTGTCGAAGGTCCGGTGTGTGTACAATGATTGAGTGTAATAGAAATAGGAGGATAAAATCTCTTTTTGTTTGCAGCCGTTGTGATAGCAGTCACTCATATCCTATATGACTAGGAGCTCCCAACCCCAAAAAAAAAAATCCGTCATAACCTGCTCGAACGGCGCTCTCATCGCTGGTTTTTAATTTACACTGCCACATTGCTGTTCCAGACATATACAATATATAACTTGTGTTCCAAATTATCCGCTTTCCTCTTAACGTCTCTCCGGTCAGATCCTCACACCCCGTCTCGGGAGGGGATAAACACCCCCTATATCTTCAAAACTATGGGCGGCACGAAAATGAATCCGGTTTCACCGGAAAGCTTTCGACGAGTAGGGCCAGACACCACCCCCAAAAAATTCCACCCCAAAAGTGACGTCATTAGGGGGCCTAGGTTTTCAGGACTTCCATCATGTTTTTGGCTCTGGGGAGTTCATTTTGGGGAGATAAAAAAAATATTTGGAATCAGAAAAGGAAAGCGAAATCGACCAGGGCCATAACATTTTTCTCCACCCAAAAATATTTTTCTATTATTTCAAAATTTTGAGTTTTCAAGTTATCTTTCATTTTCCTTTTCTGATGGGTAGAGCGGACCGAAAAAAAAACATTGTTTAAAGTCAACTTGCTCCCATAAAAAATGCTTATTTTAGCCAGATTCATCGATTTTAACTCTAATGGGCAAATATGCAGAACTAATAAGTAATCAAAAACGGAAAAAAATAATCTGGTGCGTTTTGTTGCATCCCTAAAGATAAGCAAACGCTGAAAGTTTCATTAAAATATCTTTATCCGTTAAGGCGCGAAGTCTGGTTGAACGTTTTTGGAGGTGACCTCACTTGACCTTGACTAACTCGTTGACCTTAGATGACCTGACTTCAAAATTTTGGTGCAACATGCCAAATTGATGTGGCAAAAGGTACGCCAAATTTCGGCGCGCTACCGCGCGCTGTTTTTTTCACTATCCGCAGAAAACCTTAGGGGGGGGGGTGGGGGTGGGGGGGGGGTCGCTAACCCCCCTCCCCCGAGACGGCGCGGGTTAATGAGCCGACGAAAGTTGTCAAATTTGCAAGAGAAGCCACACGTGAATGCGCACGATTTTATAATCGGCCATAGTTCATAACTGCGAGAGAGCAATGCTGTAATCAGGGATGGATCCAGGAATTATCATGGGTGCACTTGTCTGGAGGGGCGCCATTTCCTTGGAGCGGCACCACTGCGAAAGCACCTGGAGGGGCGCCTCTGGCTGAAAAATTCGAGTGAGCGGGTTGCTCTCGGTCCTTTCCAAGGGGGCGCCCTTCCTTCCAAGGGGGTCCTTTCCAAGGGGGTGCTTTTTCTTTCATAGGGTCCGGGAACCCCCTCTTTCAGCACAGAGCGCATGTGCTTAAAAATTCGAGCGGGTATGCTGGAGCCTTTTCACAGGGGCGCCTTTTCCCGGCCGGAGGGACGCCACCTTCCATGTGGGGAGCACATGCCCTCAGTGCCACACCCTTTATCCGCCCTGGTTGTCATTGCATCAAAATGTGTCCCCGTAAAACAAGAAAGCATTGGAAAGGTTATTGCATGTCCATATTTACTACAATACAACCATCGTCCAATATTTTCTTTCTTTCCTGCTACAAGAGGGCAACGTTTAAAGTACTTACAGCATTGCTCTATGGTGATGGTGAAATCGGGTCCAGCACATGCGACATAATGCTAGATGTTCATAGGCAGTGCTAAGGAGTGAAACTTGCTAATTTTGGCGGAACATTTTGCCCCCAAAATACCATTTTTGCAATGGTAAATCTGATAACCAGACATTGAAAATCAAGTGGATGGAATCCAACTATTTTTTTTGGAGTGGTGGGCTATTCCTCCATCCCGCCCAAACTTACCGCGTCCCTAGTTTGTCCCCCCAAATTCAAAACCGTGACTACACCCATGCAGATAAGGGGGGGGGGGGTAAAATTTATATGCCTATAAGATCGTAAACGGCAAGTTTAACGTTGACGGAAAGTTGCGCACGTACGTGCCTGGGATGGATCAAAACTGTTGTAAAGTAAATCGAAACTCAATTCAATGACTTGGACGGTATTTTGTTGTTAAACTTGCCCAATGCTATTTATCTGAAGCATCTAATGTTCCCGCCACAGCAGATGCGATGTGCAGGCTACCACACCGATAGCATGGCAGCCCTCTGCAGAAGCAAGCTACATGGGAGTGAAGGGGTCCGGCTAGTCTGCACAAACCACGATTTGTGGCACTTCTCGCTGCCTCGGTGCTCGGTGTGACACTCGGCTAAACACCTCGCCAGATCCGCGGGCTCGGATACACACGTCGTCTAGACTATTCTCGGCAGACGTGCATCACCACCACATCCCCGATGAACATTATGTCGGTGGCAATAGGGCAGGTGGCCCCTACAACGCAGGCCTCCCAAAAGCGAGCAAGAAGAACTGACTGTATTATAGAGGCGCATACCTAACATTAGAAGCAGAAACCGACGATGCATGCAGATTTTTACATCAAGTGACGTGGGCATCTGTGCTATATGTTCCATATATATGGAGCTAGTCTTGTTTTTTCGATGCCACTTCAGATGTGTCACCGGTAAAATCGCGTAAAACAATGGCGCATTTTTATAGATGTGCATGACTATTGAGGTACCTGTAATTCCACACAGGGATTGTCATGGTGCTTTCGAAAGCCCGTTTAGATACGTTTGTAACGACTCGCATAATGGCCTCGAGGATTACCCAGAATGCGTGCGCTATCTGGAAAAGCACTGCATGCTCGGTGTCCGCTCTCAAGGCACGGGTGTTAAAAACGTACAGTGCCCGTACTGCTATCACGCACACCTTTCACATGGGCATTACCCCACAACTGGCTGACGTAGGCATGTCTTG
>JAOTOM010000994.1:0-54188 GCA_034440615.1 Ashinkailepas kermadecensis | reverse complement strand
AGGCCACATTCTGCTAGACTGCAGTAGCTTTAGCTCTCAAAGACAACCATTTGAGGCATTCTGCCAAAGAGAGGGTATCGCCCTATCGCTTCCATCGCTTCTCGGTAAAATGCACCCAGAACTCCTTCAATTGCTATTTGAATATATGTGTGCCACAAAACTAGCAGGAGCACCACCAACACTCAATTCAGCAGGCAATGCATGCCCGCGAAACACGCGTAGAAAACACATAAATAGCTATGCCCGAATGGTGTCGGAGGTGCATGAGCCGATTTGCTGTCAAATTATAAATACATGATTACCTAGCGATGGCGTCGGACTTAGATGAGCCGGCTTGCTTTGGGAAAACAAAAACAAACAGAAAATAAACTAGCATAGCGTAAAACGACTACCCAGAGAAGCCATCGGACGTGGATGAGCCGAGTTACCTTGCAACTCATAACGTAAAATGACTATCCAGAGGTACAGCGGACGTAGATGAGCCGAATTGCAAAACGCCGTGCTAACCCCACTGACAGCCCTACATGGCATGCTTAAACTAGACCTCTACTAACAACTACTAAGCGGCGGCCGGCGTGATAGGCGGTGTGAACAATTGCCTCCTTGTTCGCACGGTAAAGACCCATCGGTGTTCTTCAACAAGATTAGGCTAATGCCGGCACCCTGGCAAAATCAACTTTCTCCTCATTCTCCCCCCCCTGCACTCCCTCCACTCCAGCTACAAACTATCTTGCGGAAGAGTAAACTAAAACTAAAACCATTCAGACATCAGGGAGATATTCCCCATCCAGCCCCCGCCTTCAGCATAAAAAACATCACACACTCTACAACGTAAAACTCCCTTAACGTAAATGTACACTTGCCTGCGCTTTGCTTGCAAAACACGCGCTCTAAGGGCGGTGCAAGCGACCTTTATGGTCCGGCACGCCTAACTCCCCTCCCCCCCCGCTTGGGGAGGTGTAAATTGCTCCGCTTCCCTGAGGCTATTCGAAGATAAAGAAAATACCTTGCGGCTGGCTCCACTGCGAAAAGTACCATGATTGTAGAAAATTTGACAGCGTCTCTTTTGATTGCCATGTTGTTGCGAACGCTGGAGGACAAAAAGACCGGAAGTCACGCCGGGGCCCTCGAAGACGACACTGGGCACCAGAAGGACTGGCCAGACCCTCGAAATCACGCTGGGTCCAAAAAGGTCGGGTCGCCCTGATAATCGCGCTGGGGCTCCAAAAAGTTGGATCGGACACCGAGAAAATCACACTGAGAGCACACAAAAAGTCGTGCTGTGGTCCTTGAAAATCACGATGGGTGCCGCAGAAAGACGGGCTGGGCACCTGAAAATCACGCTGGGGGCTTCAAAAGTTCGCGCCTGAGCACAGAAAATCAACCTGGGGGCCGAAAAAGGCGTGCCGGGGTTCTTGAAAATCACAATGGGGACTCCAAAAGGTTGGGCCGAGGCCACTGAAAATCACTCTGAGCCTGAAGGCACCGAAAAGTCGCGCCCGGGCCCATGCAAATCACGCCAGGGGCTCGACAGGTCGAACCGGGGCCCCAAAAGTCTCATCGGGAACACCCAATAAATGAAGCGGGGGCAACGAAAAAACAGTCTGGACATGTTGAAACCCAAACGTGTTGGGCCCCCAAATACGTGTCGAGGCCAATAAAACTCGCGATAGGCATTCCAACAAATGAAGACAGGGTCCAAAAATCGCACTTAGACCCAAAAACGTCGCGCCACTGGCCTTGGAAATCACTAGGGGCCCAAAAAGTCGCGCCGGAGCCCCACAAATCGCAGCTGGCTTGCCAAAAACCAATTCCTACCCGGAATGTTACTCTGCGGCCACAAAATTGTGTCAAAGACCCCAAAGACGCGTCGGGCCCCGGAAAAGAAGCACGTTGGAGCGCCGAAAGAAATGCACTGGGAGCCCGAAGAATTGTCCCGAGGTCCAAAAATATCGCGCAGGAGAATTACAAAAAAATAGTAGTCGACCCCAACAAATCACAAAAGGTCTCCTTCGAGTCGACCCAAGCACCGGAAAATTCAGAACAGGTCCTGAAAGAAAGTTCTCCTAAGGGCCTTTTTACTCTGAAGGTTGCCATCGGCTGGAAAAAAAAATCGTTGAGCAGCCGCAGTGGCATACCAAAGAGTCAAATACCCCCCCCCCCCTCCATCCTGAAGAGGAGGGCTTCCAAGAAACCAAGAATCGCGTCGGAATCCGAACAAAATTATTGGGCCCCATAGATTCGTGTCGGGGCCCCCAAAGATTAGAGGTTATAAATAAATACAACTGGCACCAAAAAATAATTTGCACCGGGCCCAAAAATTGGCGCCGGGAATGCCAAATTCGCGTCGAGGCCGAGGTAAGTACAACGCGCCCCACGAACTAGGGCAAGCCCTCAAATATCGCGCTTGGGACCCAAATTCCTGTCGGTATTCCCATAAATTCTGGCGGGGGCACGAAAATTTCCCCTCGGGGCTCCCAAAAATTGGCGTCGATGGCCACAAATAAGCACAGCGTGGACCAAAAGTCGCAATAGAAATCCGACAAGGATCAAGCCGGAGCCCTCCAAAATATAGAGAGATTCCGAAAAATAAATGTTCGAGCCAGGAAAATCGCTCCTTAGCCCAAACATACCATCGGATGCCTTAACAAATCGCATACGGCACCGAAAAACGTACCGGAGTTCGAATACAACGCGACGGGACACCGAAAAAAATTGTCGCCGGGGGCCAGTAAAATCGGGCCGAGACTCGGACTTTACATAATTCAGAAAAGTCCCCAAAAATTGCATCGAGCCCGGAAAACTGGTGTCAGACCCCCCCCGGAACGACGCGCCTGGGCCCGAAAAGTCGCGATGAGACCCCGAGAAGTTATACCGGAGCCCCCAATATCATGCTGGAGTCCCACAAATGTAAGCGAGGAACCCCAAATGAACACAGCGGGACCCTAAGAGCATAACTGGAGGATGAAAATGCACCGGGCCTTCCAAAGCGTACCGAGTCTGGCAAAAAGCGGCAGGGCCTTAAAACATGCGTTGCAGCTCTAAATAAACACACCGAGAGCTAAAAGCAAGACGCAACGGGACCCTCAAGGCACACTGGGGCATTGAGACCGCATGGGAGCCAAAAAGACAGGCTGGAGCCCTAAAAAATCGACATGGTCCAAGAAGAGGAACAAAACTATCGGGCACTAAATAAACACTTCTGGGTCTGGGAAAACGCGCCGATACCTAAAAAAGATATCATCTGTGCACAAAAACGCAACAAAACTATAAAAAAGAGTCGGGGTCGCAAAACAACAATTGGCTGGAGCCCTAAAGCACAGCCGTAGACAAAGAAAAATGGAAAGGTCCAGGAAGGAACTCCAAACTAGAGCCTAAGTTCGGTTGCCAACCTGGGAATATATTTAACCAAAGAGATGAGGTGCATCAAAACTCAGCGGTTATCCGGATTTCTTAGCCACCAGAAAACGTGGGAAGAAGAGAATTGATCATTGAATTGAATTCAGGATGGGTTCTTGTGGCTCTTAAGTCTGAACACGTTAATGACTGTATAAGGTGCCGTGTGCTGTCACATGTCGGCTATTTTGTGCTGAATTGTTGGTCCCCAAAATAAGCGCTTACATTCCGTTTCATCCGGGTGCCACATGATTTAATTGTAGCATTTCGTTTCAAGTGGCGGATATTCCAAGGTGCACAATGTGTACTACAGAGATGATTGAGGTGACTGATCATCTATGTGTTGGAGCTAGGCCCTAAGGACAAACACCATACAATGTATTTGTATGCTATGATGCGGCAACTCTATTTGTATTTTTATGCTATGATATGCTACGGCAACTCTAGTTGAACTTCGGAGACGAGAAAAGCATACATTAGCTGTCAATCATCAACGTAAATATGTCGCAACATGTAGCATCTTATTATCTACAAAACGTTTATGTGCAAACTAGCACCATTTCAGATAGATTTCGCGTAGGAAGCAAATAATTAGCGAGAGCCACCGATAAATCTGAAACTTGAGCTATTCCAATGCGTTTGACTTTGCAGTCCATGAACTAAGAGTGTCAGACTCACACACATGTGAGCTTCCCTAATGCACTACCTGTTAATTAATGTAAGTATGATTCGGAACCCGAGCAGGGATTTTCAGTTTCCGTCACAGAGTGCACAAGACCCTATTCATTTAGTTGGTCTTATTCGATTAGCTTCCGATATTTTTCGGAGTAGGGTCAAATTTACCCAAACCCAACCACGGCGCCTTGAGTTCGTCTATCCATCCTTAAACATAGGTGTAGGTTTCTGATTGTTTGGGTGAAGGCACAAATACATGTAGGCAATGGGCAAGCACAAATGGATTGGGGACACACCACATAGAGCCCCATGTTAAAAGTTGAAAATATTGTCAGGGCATGATACTACGACTTAGTCTTGCCACAGCCGGCTCGAGGGATCGATATCCTGATACAACGGCTAAGTCTTACCACGGCCGGCTACAGGGATCGATATCCTGATACAATGGCTAAGTCTTACCACGGCCGGCTCCAGGGATCGATATCCTGATACAACGGATAAGTCTTACCACGGCCGGCTCAAAGGGTCGATATCCTGATGGAGTGACAAGTGCCATCCCAAAAGCATATACAAAGCTATACCTCTGCCCGAGAGGGTATTTAATGAGCTCCGTCGATGGGCTGCGACGCCCCCTTGCCCATGCGTGGAACGGATAGCACACGTACCCACACGTTTTGCAGGCCGCCGGTCAAGGACAACCAGAGGTCACAGCACTCGCAGTTCATCTCACTTGGAAACCACCTAAAAGTGCAGTTCGGATTATCGTATGGAAATCCGAAAATAAAATTAGTCAAAGTTTTTCCACGTTACAGGCTCCTTGCATTGTTGAAATTATCAGACGTGCATTCATGTTTATTCCAGATTTACAAGACTACAGCATGTGATGAATGCGGATTTCTACCTTATGCATTACTCTTCACGCTCTAGTTTCGCCGGCCTAACACACGTGTGCTGGGGCTCATGTCCACTGTGCAGGCTGCAACAGAGAACCTGAAGCGAGACACAACTAGCGATGGACACGATGGCACACTATCACGCACGCTGACCGAGATATCGACCACGGCGGCCGGCAGAGGAAGGTGCGTGTGGCCGATTAGTGGCTGCCCGCAGCGTGAAATGAGCCCGCCGTGGGAGTCCAGCCGTCGGCGACGCCAACACCAACTTCCGGCGAGCCGTTCAACCGGTGATCCTGATGAGATGATCCCATCCGACGGTGGGAACGCCCTGCCCTCTTTTGTCCCAGTCGGTGCGCACCAACCGGACGGTCAGCCGGCGAGGGAACGGCACCGCTGCACTACCGCCATCTATGGGGCAGATGATGTAGCAGACTTTCCACGCCCGGCCGCAATTGCGGTGACCGGTTGGTCGAGGCGAGCGCTGGCCGTGTAATTCCGCTGGAATGTGTGTCTTCCCTGCGGCGGTAGCCGACAACGCGGAAGAATGCGATCTCACCAGGTCAGTAGGATGAGGTCGACGGCCTCTAGTTGCGCCGTCGCCCGCCAGGCGGCGGAGGCGTTCGCGCTGCCAGCTGAATGAACTCGGGCGTCGGGCAGGCGCAGATGCGTACGCACGAGCACTCACCGCATTACTGGCCGCTGCCAGACCGCGCCGACCGCAGGCGTTTTAATATTCAGCGGTGCTCACGCTGCTACAGAGGAAGCATGCGCTCTCAGTATTTGCTATCGCCGCTGGACTAGAAATTGGGGTGGATGTCGCCGTGTCCGGATGCGCACAATCCACTTTAGCGTCCTTCAATGACGTCAGCATTATAACGTCACCCAGCGCTATCTGGATGTCGTGGCCCTGGCGTCCTTCTGCGGCAGCGATCGATGAACACTCAGTTAACGATGGCCACCAGGGAAATAGTAGCACAGCATAGCATAGGGTGCTGTTTTAAATACATTTAAGGGGGAAATATTCCCTCAATGCTGGCTGCTCCTCCCCCAAATAATTTCAACTACCAACATTGCATCCTATGGAGTTTTCCATAAAGGTCGATTAACAATGAGATGAGACTGTGCAAATTAGTGATTATATCATGGTATTTTTTCGTCCTTCAACTGAAGCGTGGTCAATACGAGATAAAATGTGACCTGGTGACCCTCTTCCACGCCCCCCCCCGCAAATATAAAACACGGTAAACCTCACTGAGGATGGGGTTTGACGAAACGCATTGCAGGGGAGATGCTGCATTGCCAGAAGTGTTAACACGCGCACTGGAGGGGGGCGAAATCCGCCCACCCCTCCGATTTTTCGTACATAACTCCAGACTTTACCGGTCGATATACGCCATTTTAGCGCACCTGCTTCGAAATGTCTGGCGCGTCGTTTAAAGTAAAAAAGAACTGAAATCGGCCGAACATTTTTTTAGTTAGAGGCCGTTAAAGTCAAAACATTTCGTAGCGCCGGACCACAAAAATCGGCGCTGATTCGCTTCCCGTATGTTGGCAAAAGGGAAGTGATCTTGGCAACACTAGCGACTTTTTTGATTTATATTGTTATGCTATATAGTTTCAAGGTCATGTTAGGTCACTGAGGTCAAGTCAGGTCAAGTTCATGACAGGTTAATGGAACCAAACTTGGTCAACTGGAATGTTGTCATACATGCAAATGACTGTCATGCGATTGATGTCACTTTGCATGTTGCTCCCTACACATCCTGAAGACTATTGTTTGTCATTGTGTGCCTAAGCGTTTCCATACTTTATTCATGTACCTTACTCCCTTCTTCGCGAAGCCGATTGCGCCGAGCCGCCCGACGCAGCAGTCGGGCGGGCGACCCGGTTCCGGTAGCTGGAGCACGTAACTGACCTGATAAAGTGCTGCTATATAGATGACCTGAGGTCAAATTCCGGGTCTAACATCTGTATTCATCATTAGTGATGTCCAAAACATCATTGATGCCAATTTTTGAGCATTTAAACACAATCACAGCGATCCATAACAATGACAAGCCAAGCCACGCAAAACAAGAAAAGTTTGACATATGTGACCTCATTTGACCTTGAAGATATTGACCTAAGGTCATGGAAAGTGTACACAATAGAGTGCACTATCGTACCCATCCACACTGAAAATTTCGTTACTCCAATTTTAATAGAAGCCGAGATCTTAGGGGGGGCGGAATCCGCCACACACCCCCCGCCCTTCCAGTGCGCATAATTTCCAGAAGCCCTCTAGCGTGCGTATTAAGGGTTAAATTCTATTGATGTGTAAAGCAAAAGGAGAAACTATGTTTGTGCGTTCAGGACAATTTGCGTTGCTCAACGTCCGTGGTTGGCGAAGCCGACGTTGACGACTTCCTTCTCATATTCAGTATGTTTCTGGAGACGGATGCACTCAGGATCTGTTTCTTGTGTGGTGGAGTACCAGATAAAATTGCACCGAAGATCAAGGATATCGCCACGTGCACATGGGCAAAGTTGTTTGTTTCTTTTCCCGTATCCTGTTCCATATTTTGTTCCATCCTGTTCCAAGTCTTTCTATGTGGGCTCGAATTCTCCAATGTGCTTTCCACCATTCCTCCAAAAATTAACAGACTTCTCATTGGGGTACCACGGGGCAGACCCTTCTGATCCGATTTGAATTCATCTACTTTATTCGTAATTATTTCTTTCAAGCTCCACTTTTGACTTGACGAAGTGTCTGTTGGGTGAGGTCAAAGTACCTTTCAAACAGTTCATTTATGTGAACGTAGAGAGCTTGAATTGACTAGATAAACTATGCGTGAATACACATCCGCGTCATTATCATAATGGAATCAATTATCAATGATCAAATATCTGAATGGACATGCGTTCTCACCATTCCTATTGCCTAGAAAGAAAGCAAAGTTTTCTCATTAACCAATATGTTGTGTTGTCTTTAAATTTATTCGTGCGTGAGGGGCAGAGGGAGCGAAGAAGTATGATCTGCTTTTCATTTGACATTTCCGAACCAGCTTACCAGAGTTCTTGAACTTGAAAACTTGTCCTAGCTATCCGCTTTATGCATCCTGATACAACGACTAAGTATTGCCATGGCCGGCTCAAGGGATCGATATCCTGATACACCGACAAAGTCTTACCATGGCTGGTTCAAGGGATCGATATCCTGATACAAAGACTAAGTTTCACCATGGCGAGCTCGAAGGATCGATATCATGATACAACGGCTAAGTCCTACCATGGCCTGCTCGATGGATCGAGCTACGTAATGCGTCACATTAGTTCTGGCAGGTCCTGGTGCGATTTTGGGTCCCCGCTGTTTCTTTAGCCTAGAAGGTAATCTTCGTTGCAGTTCGGTGCGATTTTTCGTGGTCTTCGCACAAAATGTGGCAGCCAGGTGCGAGTTTTCGTGTCTCCGATGCCAGTTGTCGTGGTCACAACGTGAGTTTTCTAGTCCCGACGATATGTTTTCGGGATCCCTTCAAATTTGTCGGGTCCCTGGTCGCTTTTTTAGGTCTGGCGTGATTTTGTGGGCACCAGGTCAATGTTTGGAGCCTCCGGTGCGGTATTCTCAGGCCCTGCATGATGTCTGGGCCCGTGTGCGATTTTTAGGCACAGCTGAGCCCAAAAAGACAGAAAACGCGCTAGCACGTTTTTTTTCAGCGCCCTATGAGTCCATATAGGGACTCTGTCGCGAGTTGGCACGCTCCGAAACGATTTCCCGGGCACTAGTTGGTTTTTCAGGGTCCCTGCTTATTTTTAGTCGTTCCCGGTTTGGTTTTTATCTGGTCCCTGTGGGACATTCTGGGCTCTGGTATATTTTTTAGGCCCCAACGTGATTTTTGCAAGGCCTTGGTGCAATTTTTCCGAACTTTGGTTCGATTCTTTTAGGTTCACCACCTCTAGGCTGGGGGGGATTTGCCCTTTCGCTTCTCCTTCGGCATGCCACAGTAACCAAGTCGCTGTTCGGTGATCTCGGCATATTTTCGAAGCCCTCAGACCGTCTTGGTGGTCCCAGTGTGCTTTTAGTGCCCCGGTGCGCTTTGAGGGTTTCCGGCTTTTGAGGGCTCTCGGTGTGTTTATTTAGGGGCCTGGCGCATATTTTAAACGGCATCGGAAGACCTGTCGTTTTTTACGGGACCCGGTGTGTTCAAGTACCCCGGTAGTCTTTTCGGGCTTCGCTGTTTATTTGTGACCACTATGCTACTTCTTGTGGCTCCTGGCGATATGCTTTGAGGCTCCGACGGATATTTGTAGGGCCCCAGTGCGATACTTCGGCACCAAGGTGCGATTTTGTGGGTCTCTGCGTTAGTCCCCTGGATTCCACTGTATTTTTGGGGCGCCCCGATGGAATTTTTGAGGCCATAGCGCGATTTTGGGGGACCTTGGCGAGAGTTTTTGGGGCCCACAATATTCATTTGAGATCATAACTCGAATTTTTAGACACCAGCACGATTTTGGGGGGCCCCGGCATCATCTTTGGGGCCCCGGCGATTATTTCCGAGTCCTGGGGTGATTTTGGAGAGGCCACCACCTCTCAGGGGACAATTGCATCCCTTCCCTCCACCTTGGGCACACCACTGGTCACGACTAGGTCGTCAAGGGTCATTTGCCCTAAAGTGTGTTTCCTGGATCCGTGTGCTGTGGTTGGAGTATAAAGTGTTTGCGTTCTTGCTAATATCCTACGAGTGATATAGTGTTCCATTGCAGCATTATCTGCAGTAACGCTGTGTCCTGGTTCGAGTGTCGGGTTCAGTCAGTTCGGTGTTGGTGGTGTTTCGTTGTGCTAGCTTTGTTGTCTTAGGTCATGTGGTGTATCGCACGGGATGCTTTGGTTCTGGGATCGTGATCTGCACTGGGTGTGGGAGTTCATGTGCGTAGTGTGTAGCGTAGTGTGTAGCGTAGTGTGTAGCGTAGTGTACCGGATGTGGAGTGGCCGGATAATTCTTCCTTTTGGTGGGCTGCGGTAAGCTGCCCTGGTGTCTGGGCGGCTGGTGGTGGGTGTTGTGACGTGGTGTGAGGTGGTGCGCTTGCGTGGCTTGTGGTTGGGTCGTTGGGTTGGGATGCACTGAGGTGGTGTGTCCTGGTAGATGTGCTGGTATTGCTTGAGATGGCTGACGCGGTGTGTGGGTGGTGTGGATTGTGTCGGCGTCCGATGTGTGTTGGATGGTGAGTAAGGTTGCCACTTTTGGCTCGTTGGTACTGCACGGCAACATGCAAAATGGCGTTCGTGTTTTTTTGTTGTGCCATATCAGGAATTACCGTGCCACTGTCGGCATATCCTTACAAACAAGATTACAATATATATATATAATATTGCCTTGAATGCTGAACCCAAGGTTCCAAGATGCCAAGTTAATACATTTTCGGTAAACATGCATGAAAGAACCTTGAAATGTAGATATATTGCTAATTTTGTCGTTGGGTGGAATGTCTTGCAGCTATTCTGTTGTTTGTTTTCTTCATCAATCAAGGCTCTTACATCCGTCTTAAAATGCCCCTTTCCACTTTGCCGTGCCTATTGGTGTGCCATCATCTAGCTTGCCGTGCCATGTGCAGTGCCGTGCCATGTGCAGTGCCGTGCCAGAATTTGCTGATCCGTGCTGTTCCCCAGACCAGTTATTGGGAAAAGTGACAAATCTAGTGGTGAGCCGGTGCCACACAAGCCAATTTAAAGAAACTTTTCCTGCACTGCGTAAATTATCTAGCAGATGGCACTTCGCCTTCTCTGAGGGACAACAGCCCGACCCCGAACCCCAGCTGCGACAGGATGTCCTTATTGTCCTACTGTCAGCTGCTGTTCAGCCAGACGAAGGCAGGCCAGCCGACGCAGGGGCATTCAGGTCACACAACAGGATACCGGATCACGGTACCGGTAACCGTATCGTAGAGAGGCTGTCGGTGAACGTCGGCTCGCCGGCGCAGGAGCAACATTCAGGTCACAGAACAGGATACCGGAGCACGGTGCCATACGTAGAGAGGTTTTCGGTGCACATATACAGGTCCGACCGGGCTCGGCACGACCAACAATCGTTTTAGTCTTAATCCCACATTCAGGTGCTATTCTACGGGAGTGCATCCCATTGATAGCATGTCGTATGCCTTGTGCATTTGGCTACGGTACTAATGGTGAGCAAAACACATGTAACTTATTTTATATTTTATTATTTTATTCACAATCATCATGTCACTCAAATTAGTAGAATCCGACGAACGGAGATACGTACTCTCACCTCTCATCCCTTCCGCTCTACATAGCTCTTTCTCTATCTCTCTCTGTCTCCCCCCCCCCCCTCTCTCTCTCTCTCTCGCTCTCTCTCTCTTTTCCCATCATTTACCTCTCTATCCCTTTCTCTCTCTCTCTCTCTTTATTACACGATCATTGGACCTATGCTTGAACCTATGCAGGCATCATTTTCGCACTACACTCGCACGCTCGTAACTCGCATCGCACGCACCAGGAAGCTTTAACAATAACAACAGGTGACGGCAGCAGCGTCCTTCTGCCGCACCACGTTCCCGAGTCTCCCCAGTGCCCTCTGCCGCCGCTGCACAACCATTCCTGCATCGCGACCGACAGGATAACAAAACAGCATTGCAATAAATAGGCGTATCTACAGGTGTGCTCTAAATACAGGGATACACATATATCACAAGTATTTACAGGTAGCGTCTGCGAGCGGCGCCGTGCGATGGCGACGGCCGCCGCGGTGGGCGGGGCCAGGCGTGCCCTCCTCGTGCATCGTTCCCTTCGACAGCCGTACCGCCCCCGGGCGGGCCGGTGCCGTGGACGGTGTGATCCAACAGCCCCGATGACGTCACGGCAGCGCCGGGTGACGTCACTCCCGGGAGGCGGGGTCGGATGTCGGCCCAGCTGACCTGGATGGGTACGTCGTGGGGACCGCTTCGCTGTGTTCCCACCCCCTGCGCCAGTGTCTCACACTCACACGACTCGTCGTTGTACTCCTCTCGGACACCCTTGTATGCGCCACACCCCCACCGATTGCTGGTACTCCATCTATCATTCTGGCCTTCAACTTACTCACAGGGCTTCTTTTCGCATAACGGTAAAAGTAATCGCTGACAACAATCATGCAACGACCAGTTACTACAAGGCCAGCAATTATTGAGCAAGCAGATTGAGAGCTAATTTGAGCTTTTAGTCATTGAGCAGTTATGGCACATTTCAGCGAAATGTGTTATTTTTGGCGATCCTTCCCTGACTAGAAAACTCAGGGTGCACTTAGTCATTTGCAATCATACACCACGGGGACAGCATGCACGCTGCGTACGCCGAATTCCAATATAACTGAGAGGTAAGCTCAGATTTACGCTGCAAGGCACTGTACGAAATTGAAGCGAGACAAAGACATCATACCTGCATACAATCTACATAGCGGTGTATATTCGCTCTACCATGCCCAGGCGAGGTAAGTGGGACCGGCTGCGATTCGCGAGTGGGCCCATCCAGGTCAGCTGGTGTGTGGGAGAGGGTCGGGTGCGCTTTATTCCGCACTCGTCCGGCCGGCTAACCGACGAAGAGGCGGCGGGAATGGTCGTCGACGCCGGCACCGGCCGCCACCGCCTCGGCAAGAGTGGCCAGGCGGCAGGCGGGAGCGCGGCGGGTGGCCTCTTCGGACGGAGGCTAGCCCGGTCCGGTCACATCGGGCGGGTCGACTCGCCAGTGTCGCCGCTCGGCCGGCGATCGCGTCCGCCAATCGGGTAATGCCTGCCGCTCAAAAGTGGCCCTTCTTGTGCAGGAAGATGGGGTTCTCGAAGGAGGAGAGCACGGACCGGTCGCCGCCGAACGCGCGGTACCGCAGGCACAGGAACGCCGACAGCAGGCACGAAACGATGAGGATGGCGAGCAGCACGATCAGCGTCGCAGCGAAGCCCGGCGTCGACATGCAAATGAGGTGGTCGTCGTTGCGCATCGGGAACACGATCGTCTCGGTGTCGTTGCCGGCCGAGCTCTCCAGCGCGAAGGCCAGGTCGCGCGTGGACACCACCTGGATGATGCGGTTGATGCCGACGTCGCGGGCCTCTTCGGCGGGGGCGGAGCGTCTCGAGCGAGGAGCGCTGTAGCCGTCGGCCGGAGGCGAGTCGTAGGCGTTGGCGGGCCGCGGCTCGATGGCGGACACGCACTGCTCTGGACACTGGTAGCGGCAGATCTGCACCGTGCACTGGAAGTGTACCTCCATCGAGTCGGGGAACTTGAACGCCTTGAAGTGTGCGTACGAAAGCACGGACGCCGACGCGCCAAAGTTCTTGATCTTGGTGAACTTGGACATGAGCTTGGGCCGCGTAATGCAGCCGGCCTGGTCAACTAGCTGGATCGGCGCGCGCTTGCCGTCGTGCGCCATGCAGTTGCGCACCAGCATGTCGAACTTGTTGTCGTCGTCCTTGATGGCGAGCACCATGGTCATGGTCTGGCCGATTTTGATCAGCCCGGATACTTCGGGCGCCCACGGACCCTTGCCCACCTGCATCTGCATCCAGCAGCCGACGTTGTCGCCGGCGAAGTCAGCCCGCACCACGTCCAGCATGTCCACTGGGAACGGCCGGAACGTCACCGCCTTCTCGTACTGGTTGTGCCACGTGCAGCGCAGTTTGCGAGCCTGATCCCACACCTCCTGTACCTGCGGGTCGTACTGCATGATGATGGTGTTCTCGAAGAAGGTGCCGGAGCCCGAGTCGGCGCCGTAGCCGTACAAGCCGTTCTCGGTGTTGCCCGTGGTGCCGCAAGCGTTGATGCTGATGTCGAACTTGGCATGGGTGGTGGAAGAGCCGGACTGCAGGTGGACGCAGTTGTAGTTGCTGAAGTGGCCCTTGCTGAAGATGATGCCGTTGAACGGCGAGTCGAACTCGACCGAGACGCGCATCAGCGACTTGTCGCACTGCACGTCCAGCGACACGATCTTGGGCATGTCCGTAGCGGGCACGGGCCACACATCCGGCTGAGAGGCGGCGGAGTCGTAGCCCTGCGGTGGATCCTGGTACTGCGCCTGCGGCTGTGCCGGCGCCTGGTAGCTGACCTGCGCCTGCGCCTCGGGAGCGCTGTAGCCGCCGGCGATCTGGCTGACAGGGGCGGCCTGGTACGACTCGGCCGGCTGTGCCGGCGCGCCGTAGGGCTGCTTCGGTTCCGGGGCAGAGTAGGAGCCGCCGTCGCCGCCGCCACCGCCGCCCTGGTGGACCTCGACGTGGGCGCCGCCGCCGCCGCCGCCGCCGCCGTCATGACCTCCAGCATAGCCTCCGGCCGGCTGAGGTGCCGGAGCCACGTAACCCGACTGTTGAGAGCTGACTGCGTGCGAGTCAGCATGTCCGCCGCCATGTCCGCCGCTTCCGCCGCCGCCTCCGCTGCTGTAGCCGCCGCCTCCACCGTGTCCGCCGCTTCCGCCTCCATGCCCTCCGCTTCCGCCTCCATGTCCGCCGCTTCCGCCGCCGTGTCCGCCGCCGCCTCCGCTGCTGTAGCCGCCGCCTCCACCGTGTCCGCCGCTTCCGCCTCCATGCCCTCCACTTCCGCCTCCATGTCCGCCGCTTCCGCCGCCGTGTCCGCCGCCGCCTCCGCTGCTGTAGCCGCCGCCTCCACCGTGTCCGCCGCTTCCGCCTCCATGTCCGCCGCTTCCGCCGCCGTGTCCGCCGCCGCCTCCGCTGCTGTAGCCGCCGCCTCCACCGTGTCCGCCGCCGCTTCCGCCACCATGCCCGCCGCTTCCGCCGCCATGTGCGCCACCGTGTCCTCCCCCTCCGCCGCCGTGACCTTCAGAGGGAGCGCCATAGCTTCCGCTGGGCTTGGCCGGGGGTCCGTACGTTGCCTTGGGCGGCCCATAGGTAGCTTTTGGTGGTCCGTAGATGGCTTTTGGTGGTCCATAGTTAGGTTTGGGTGGTCCGTATGAGGGCTTTGGCTTACGAAGAGGAGGGCCATAGTGGGGGCGCGGCCTGGGGCGGCGAGGGGGTGGTCCGTAATGAGGCTTTGGTCTGTATACAGGTCTAGGTTTACCATGGCCGCCGCCACCGCCCTTTCCGAAGAGTCCTCCGAAGCCTCCGATGGGGCCGCCATGTCCTCCGCCGCCATGGCCGCCGCCATGGCCGCCTCCGTACCCGCCGCCGTGTCCGCCGCCGTGTCCGCCGCCGTGTCCGCCACCACCACCTCCGCCGTAGCCTCCGCCATGGCTGTTGCTGGGAGCTTGTGGCAGCACGACGGTGCCGGGCCTCACCGGGACTGGGTACGGTACCGGGATGGGACCCTGGCCGCGGGGGCCGCCCTTGGGTGGGTGCGGCGGCCCATACTCTCCAGAGGGCGGCTTCTGAGGTGCACCGTAGCCGGACGCGGGCGCTGCGTATCCGCCGCCGCCTCCGCCGTGTCCGCCGCCTCCGCCGTGTCCGCCGCCTCCGCCGTGTCCGCCGCCTCCGCCGTGTCCGCCACCACCGCCGTGTCCGCCGCCGCCGTCCCGCTCCTCAATGCTCCTGGGCTCGGCGTCCGCCTTAAAGTCGGCGGGCGGCGCCACCTTGACGACGGCTGGCCCATCGGAGCCGCTCTGGGCGAACCGCGACTCGAGCGCGAGCTGGTCCTCCTCCGTGTCGAGTCGCTCGGAGATCTGCTGCGGCGACTCCTCGGCGGCCACCGCCTGCACCACCTCCGGCTGCTTCTCCGCCTCGGCCGTCACCAGCTGCAACAGGCGGGACGTCACGGTCACGTCTCTGCTCGCACTGCATCCGAGCACGCATGTGTTGAGTCTGTGTTGTGAGCACGCACGCATGTGTTGAGTCTGTGTTGTGAGCACGCACGCATGTGTTGAGTCTGTGTTGTGAGCACGCACGCATGTGCTGAGTCTGTGTTGTGAGCACGCACGCATGTCTTGAGTGTGTGTTGTGAGCATGCACGCATGTCTTGAGTCTGTGTTGTGAGCACGCACGCATGATGTTGAGTCTGTTGTAACGCACCATGTGTTGAGTCTGTGTTGGAGCACGCAGCATGTGTTGAGTCTGTTTGTGAGCACGCACGCATTGTTGAGTCTGTGTTGTGAGCACGCACGCATGTTGAGTCTGTGTTGTGAGCCACCATGTGTTGAGTCTGTGTTGTGACACGCACGCATGTTTGAGTCTGTGTTGTGAGCACGCACCATGTGTTGAGTGTGTGTTGTGAGCACGCACGCATGTGTTGAGTCTGTGTTGTGAGCATGCACGCATGTCTTGAGTCTGTGTTGTGAGCACGCATGCATGTGTTGAGTCTGTGTTGTGAGCACGCACGCATGATCACGCATGTGTTGGGTTGTCCACTGATACCTCTGCACGCGCTGGTGTAGTCGGAACACGAGGACAATGATGCACACCCATCGTTACCGGGGTAATGATAAGTGGTGTTGATGTATGTGCGTACGACGTAAAAATTGTCTTTATAGCACGGCTATGATTCTGTTGGCTTTTTTGATATATTTAGAGTGTTCCTGGGATATGTGGAGTGTTCCTAAGATATTCGGTTGTTTCTGATATATTTGGCGTGCTCTTGAGATGTTTTGAGTGGACGCTGCTTTTTTTAACGTCCAGGATATATTTTCAACCCGCTGAAAGCTTGATATAGAACACCTGCGGTATCATCCCAAACCAATCAAGTGCCAGTTTTTAACGTTAGCATTGGTTGGTTGGTTATTGGTTTTACGACACGTCGACCGTTGAGTCATATAGCGTCGCCAATCTCTCACGCCGATTGGTCGCGGGCGAAGAGCAGCGACAGGTGAGACTCGAACCCACAATCTTTCGATTGTGAGACGAGCATCTTACCCCTAGATCACTCGTCCCCTAACGTTAGCATTGTAAAGAACTTGACAGTATCGAACACGTTCAGAATGAGCTCCTGTTCTACCAGCCTCAACGTCATTCCTCTTACGGATCCAGTGTTGTGTTAGGCTTACACGGTACAACGTATGATACTACCTGCTGCAACTCAGACCTTAAGACAATATTTGCCACACGCAGAGCAGACACACCATTCGACCGGTCCATTGAGGTTGTTGACCTCACAGTGCGTCAGAAATGACCTCACGTCAATCTGATTAAAAACCGCGCTTGCCATTTGACTGTGAGTAATGAAAAGGGCAAAGGTCAGCACATTGCAGCGATCACGAATGATAAGACGAGATGGTCGGTGAGCAAAGGTCAGAGTGACTTTGCATACCAGCACGGTTGCCGAGATAGCAGAGCTCACATCAGCCTCGGACGCTTTCGCCGCACATTCTACGTTGAGTAATTCGGAGCGGAGGGATGATGTTGCGGGTGATGTCTATCTGCAAGGCCCACAGGAGCTAGATGACAATAGCTCGAGTGCGAATGCCAGTGTGAATACGGGATTGGATAATGTTACATGCGATACATCTCGCAT
Organism: Ashinkailepas kermadecensis; assembly: GCA_034440615.1. Taxonomy (NCBI): domain Eukaryota; kingdom Metazoa; phylum Arthropoda; class Thecostraca; family Neolepadidae; genus Ashinkailepas; species Ashinkailepas kermadecensis. The sequence goes on along the minus strand of JAOTOM010000994.1, from coordinate 36,815 downwards.
TTGTTCTAGATAATGAACGATCTGTTTACTGCGTGTTTCTTAGTGACAGGTGCATTTGGTTCCGAGGACGTTGCCTTTTTGCTACATTGCGAACTATTTCATAACCTTGCGTATGACAAAGCGCATGGCAAGAAGGTAGGCATATTAGGCGTGTCCCCCTGCCCCTTGAGACAGCTTGTTCAGCCCGATTACCTGATGGCACTGATATGAGTATGGACGGTGCTGCTGGCATGTGACAATCAACTTTCCCGGCACCAAAGTACCACCTCGCTGACGTTCAAAATCGCCGATGACATCTAGCGGTCGGTTGAGGCGCAACTGCGAACTAAACATCGACACAATCTCTGCAGCCCACCGCAGTTCGTATGGATGTGGATCAGTGCAGCCCACGAAAACCTGCATTGATCCGGATCGCGATCGAATTGCAGCCGGATCCTGTCACCATCGCCGGCACCGTATCCAATATCTGCGCGCCAATGCTCAAGCGCCAGGCGTCGACGGATGCGGCGCGGTTCTGTCGGCCGGGGCGCGCGGCCACTCTGCCCGTGTGGCGGCTGACCGGCGAGCCGTGCCGGCCCTGGAGGTGGTTAACGGCAAGACCAATCGTCCGACACGCTCGCCACTCAGCCTCGCTTCTGACAGACGATGGGAAAGTGCAGCGGCGGTTGCGCGCGACCGTTATCAGTCGGACCGCGATCTGAGATCCAATGCGATGGTGCACGCACTTCGGATGACTAATCAATTATGCGTCGTGTTTAGGTGGGCATCCCAGACGCCGTCATCAACCGAGGATGCGCCAGTGCCGTCGCTATGCCGTTGCCTTAGGCTATCGGCCGGGGCGCAGCCGTCCATCAATGTTTCAGCTGTCACTATGCAAAGCACTCGGTGATTTGAGCAGGCGCGCTGTCGACGAGATTGACTGACTTAGACTGACTTAGATTGCGAACATTCTAACATCGGCAATGCCTACACGGAGACCGATGGATCGCATAGCTGGAGGTGTGGCCGGGTCAGGGGCGGCGCTTCTTGTTGGCAATCAAGATAATCGTAATTGATAGAGGTCAGTCCTGTTGGTCATTGGTGTCAATAGTGTGAATATTGTGAATGCACTGCGTGCTTCGGAAATGTAACGAAATGAATTACACACACCAGCAAATAAGAAAACAAACGCGATGTCGCTCACTTGACTTCCACCCAGCTTTTGTGACACATCCGGAGTTCAATTGTGTGACCTCACGGAGAGATAGCACGAGTGTAGCGACCACAAACACTCCCCCCCCCCCCTCTCTCTCTCTCTCTCTCTCCCTGAATGAATCGCCGCTACACTGGCCGTTCCTTTTACCACGACTTGAGGACAGGCTGCTGGCACACTCAGTGTAATAATCCAGACGCCGCCCTGCAACCAACGACTGCCCCCTGAACTGCCGCCACGCCAAAGTCAGGCCAACAGGTCCCCAAAGTCGCCACGCCAACAGGTTAGGCCAGGGGTGACAGCTAGGGCAGGCGAGGGCCAGTGCGGCAGAACGTGTTCAGGTACACCTGGATCGAGAACGCCTTCCTCCATCACTACCATGCCACCATCTACTATCATTGCACCATTCACAGCCAGGTGTTGTGGGCTGTGTGAATGACAGCTGTGTGAATGGTGACTGACAGAAAGTCAAGACGGGCATACTTATTTAATTTGACTAATAGGTCATTTTTACAAAGTTGTTGACTAGTGAAATGACTAAGAAGTGGTCCACGGCTTTCCCTGCTACAGTTGCAGTTTTTGTTCTCCTTTCAGTGAGTGTCCGGACCGATGTTAATTATTGCGTAGAGATCGACGAAGGAGAAAGTGTGTGGAACACGCTGGCACGAGAACGACCATGGAATTAAAGGCATGCCGGTGAAAATCAATCCTCGCATGCGTGACCAATTCGATATGAAGTGTAAAATTGGCAGATAATTATTAGGTCAACACGACATCGTTAGTTCTGACTATGGGAAATCGTGGAGCACGATTTAACCTTTCGTTCCGACAAGCCTGTTCTTGTTAGTTCACAGTTTTCCGCATATCCTGCTGACAGATGAGTGTACATACTCTCCAATCTGAAATCTTCATCTGAGATCAGTTATTTGGCTATGTATCTAGGTGGGTAACGTCCGGGTTGCACTAACTAGAAGTGTCCCGAACAAGTACCAACGCCCTTCACCGATTGCTGAGTTCCTTTCAACGTGGTGTACTACTTGTGTCACATTGAACAGGCAGGTGAATGAATTATTCATATCACCATCTTCGTGGCGTATGCTTATTTTTAATCACAATCTCAACTCTGATTTATGAGAAGTGAGATAAGCAAAATACCTTATACTGACGCACTTGTATTACATCACGCACCTACAGGCCTCACGGGCCTTGGCCTGAGTTTCACATTTCAATCAGAAACTAAGTCAGATGTGAATCAAACTAGATTAGACGGGCATCAGAATAAATCAGACGGATAGCCAAGCACGACAGACGGGCATCCGGGCACGGCAGACTGGTATGAGGCTACGACAGACTGGCAGCAGGCTACGACAGACTGGCAGCAGGCTACGACAGACTGGCATCAGTCTGCACCACGCAGTGACCAGACGGCCGGACTTCAGCAGACACCTGGCCGGTGACCGGCAGCTGGCCAGGCGGTCTGGCCGCGTCTGGTCGCCTGATCGTCGCTTTCCCAACGCGGCCAGGTGCCGCGTCACGCTCTGGGTGCCCCACTGTAGCGCGCGGCCGCCGTCTGGCCGACTGTCCGTCCGGTCTGTCCAGTCGGCGCCGCCGCCGGCGCCGCCACACACGGCCCAGTTGGAGCGGCCGCAGCCGCCGGCTCTGTCGAGCCCGACCCTGTCGAGCAGGCTCAGACCAGACGCCCGCCGGCTCTGTCGAGCAGGAGACGCCGTCCTCGGATAGGTACCGCTGTCGGCGTCACCGGGGGGGCAACGTGGGTAGGTATCAGGTCACCTGCGGTGGGGGTAGCGATCACCTGCCGTAGGCATGTCGGGATCGTATCCAGCGTGTGGCAGGAATGCTCGCAGCAGCCGTTGGAGTGGCTTGCGGCAAGCATTGCGGTAATCCGCGGCAGGTAAGCGAGTCACCTGAAGAGGGTGACTGCATCACATAGAAAAGCGAACATAGTTACCCTAGGAAGGTATGGCCTGAGGTAGTTCCGATAGGCCATCGCCTCCCGTCAGTGTCGGGATCACCTGCGGTCAGTGCTGGGGTCACTTGTGGTGAGTATTGAGATCACCTGCTGCGCTCAGTGTTGGGATCATCTGTGTCGAGCTCAGCCTTGCCCATGGCCTCGTTGAACGTCCAGTACACCGCTCTTCCGGTCAGCCGCGGCTCCCGACCGATCCTGAGCGACTCTGGCTTTGCGACCATCGGAAACGGAATACGTCCACGACCGTACCCACGCGGCAATTAAAAGCAGACGTGTTATGTTTCAGCCGTGACGTCACCGGGAAGCACAATGCTCCGTGGGCGCCAACTCTCAGGTGCGTTCCGCAAGTGCAGCCATTGTTCTGGCTATCCAACACAATTGGCGTGAAGGCCGCTTCTCCACCAGCTGTGACGTCATGCGACTGAAATTCCTTTGCGAGTTGTATGAATGTAGATGCACCGGAATTTAGCATCCTGACTTCATGCTTGATACCAAAGTTTCAAGTTAGTTTTTGTTACCAGAAATAGGCACACAAAGAGCGCTCGGCAGGTGAGGGTAGGAGGCGAGTTGATGCGACTTTCGTACAGCAGGCACAGTATCTGGCATCATATCACGACGGCCAAGGACTGATGGTTCGACCTCGACAGAACTCAACTGATGGCTTGACCCACCTCACCCCCTACGTTAGCGAATAATGCGTGTTATTTGAGGAAAGACCACTTCAAGGGAAATGTTACGGTGATGAAACTGGTGAGTAAAAAGAACAGGTCAGCCTAGTGGGGTGAATAAATGAGGATTCCAAACGCTGCAGCAGTCACGTTACACAGGCTTGAAAAGCGTGTCGGTTCGGTGGAGCCGAGTCGGATCGTTTTGATCGCTTCTTCGGTGAACTCGCGACAGCTTCACCCTTGTTCGGAACAATGCCATGGAAAGGCAAGTGGTGTATCGTTCTGGGGAGACCGCGTGCTTATTCTGCGACCGCGGCTGGGAACCTAAGTGAAGAGCAGGTGCTGGATTGCAATGTTGCAATATGCATGCATCAGACCGAGCTAAATTGACCAGTGATTTCAGTGCTGTTCGCAGCACTGGAGGTGGCTATGTGAGCCAATGAGGACAATAAGACAGTCGTTCTGCCACATTTAGCGCATATTAGTCCTTAAGTGCATGGTACATGCCACTGTAAAAAGACCGTTCCCGGCAGCTTCAGACTCGCTCGGCCGGCGCGTCTGTGATCAGCCATTCATGCCGGTGGAGCGGCGGCCAGTGGCCCGTACTCGTGAGAAGCCGCACGCGGCGGCCGGCGATCGGTCAGCGGCAGTCGAGCCGATCCGGCGCTCGACACGCGGCAACAAAAAGTGTCGCCGCCGCGCCGGCCTGCCGACTGACCCGCTGACCCAGAACCGGGCCGGGCCGTGTCGGAGCGCGTCGCCACACGTGTCGGCCGTCGCGTCCGTCGGACTCGGCCGCGCGCGCCGACCGCTCGCTCGCAGAGGGCGTTGTGGAGCCTGCGGGCCGGCGCCGCTCGCCGGCCGGACCGTCGTCGGACTAGCGCGGCGCTAGCCGGCGGGCGTCAGACCAGCGCAGCGCCAGTCGGCGCGGCGCCGGCCATCGGCCGTCCGCTGAAAGCACCGGGTCGCTCAGATGGCGAGGCGCTTGAAAATGTGGCTTGTCACGACTATTTGGCAGCCACACTTTCACTGCACGGGTTATTCGCTTGTCGTGAATGTATTTCTTGATAAATACCCGATAGACATTTCCAGTTCATCATGGAGACTGCAAACAAGTGAAGAAATTATGTTAAAAAAATAGGTTCGAGAGTGGCTAGTATTTCCTTGTGTCGCAATATTCATGTTTGCTTTATGTGCCGCAATGCAGTTTCCACAGAATTAACGTGCTACTTCTCATTCAGAAGCGCAGCATCATTATTGGTGCTGTGTTCTTGTGCTACAATGCAGTTTCCACCGAATTAGTGGTACTTCCTATGCAGAAGTGCAGTCTTCTTGTCGGTGCTACGTTCTTGTGCTGCAATGCAGTTTCCCGTGCGCCAATGCCACATGTTTCCCATACGATACAACTTGACGAGGTGTTGCACCCCAGGAGGCCCATCTTATGTAGTAACGCTCAGAAATATGATCCGAGCCGTCTTCTGCGTAATTCAGAAATACCGCCTCATCGTGCCGAGTTCCGGGTAGCTTATCTGGCCTAGATGCCGCATGGCCGAACTGAACAGTGTCTCGAAAACGCACGAAGCACCAAACCATGCGGCGAGCGCCGGCGTCGGCGCCGTTTCGGGCTGTTTTATCGACTGCGCGCGGGAGGGTGGCGGCGCCACGCCGGGCGGATGATGCACACCGTGCGGTCCCCATCCTCGCACGGCGGCCACTTTCTCGCCGGCTCGCATGGGAGAAACCACCGAACACTGGCAATTGGGCAAAATTCAGGTCACTATCATTGCCACCGCTCTCACAAGTGTTTTTCATCCATCAAAACGGCCAAAAATGTCGAATTCCTTCACGACACAGACAGACAAGTGCAAGACGCTGGCCGGCGGCCTCACACCAGATATAGATCCAACATAATGAAGGCATCTGCAGCATAATCATAGACCATAGCCTCACATATATGACTAGCCTAATGATATGCCATAGCCTGACATCTACTACCATAGCCTAATCATTCAGCAAGTTCTCGCCGAATAAATTTCCATCAATATTGTATTGAAACACATAAAACCTCACATGGAGGGAAAGAGTACCATGGGGCGGTTGAGGTATTACTAAAGCGTAGAACACGTAGGCGTGGACCATCGATAATAATCCGCGATGGAGGGCAGGCGGCAGGCATGTGCACATGGGGCAGATCCCCCCCCCCCACGCACCATCTATCTGAGAATGAACAAGATAATCAGCATCATATTTTCGAAGCAGGTTGGTGACTACGGAAACCTCTCGGTAACCAGTGGTTGAGAGACGAGAGAAACGTAGGAGGGCGTGCAGCCTGATCTTTTTCAGGTCAGCAAATACCCAAAATATATCGATAAGAGTCATAGACACAGATCTAAAATGCATCTGAATATTGCATTTTATGGAAGCCAGTTGTAGGAAGTGAATATGCTAGAAAGATGAAGCCTGGATTCCTCTTAGTCTTTCATCAGAGTCATTACAAGTCAAATATAAGGGGTACGCATAAGCAACTTTTGTTTAATTTTACATGCTATTACTAATATATTACTTGTATGCAAGACTCCAGCATTCGGTGTTGAGATAAACTGGCTAGAAGCTGTGAATTCAAGAAACTGTAAATTCTTGCTTGCCCCAAAGATGCCTTTGACCATATCTTCTCAGCCGTAACCACAGAAGGCCAGCCCATGTACCCGCGAGACGCACAAAAACCAGTGTTATTTATTTTCGTGTAAATTTGGTAGATCGGCTGGGTGTCAAGCTAATTTGGTGGAAAGGTGCGACTTCCGGACCAATTAAAATTATAATAAAGTTTACCTCACTTGTAATGTCACATGTCGCAGCTTGCGTGTATGGCCTTGTAGCGTCAGGTGTCGCAGTTTGCGTGTATGACCTTGCACTCAGTGCTAACACTGAATGTCCTGATCATGTCTTTGCTTCAGTAAGTCATAGGATATTTCACGTACTTATTATCGCGTGTCGGACAGAACTTGTTTGAAATTGGAGACATGCTTGTCAGGAAATAATATAAGAACGTCACCTTAAATTAATGTTACGTAGAAGATTCCCACAAATCATATAAGAGAGTCACCTTAACCATAGAGTAAAAGATTGTTTTTAATCGGCGTGAGCATCGACGCGAGACTTGCGACAAGTGAGGACTGAATCACTTCATAGTAGATTACCCCTGTTCAACATTTTAGTGTCAATGGGTTACACTGCTGAGAAAAAGCACTAACTACTCACTGTCTTGTTCTTTCGCCCATGTCATCACGTGCCCAGTTGCACACACTAGGATTGCAAGCGCGAATGGTGAGCCCTGACCCGAAGCTGCCCAGTGATGTAGTTCCCGCCACTGGTCTGTGAGCTGCACATGCGGATCGCCATGTCCAAGCAGAGTTGGGAACCATGTCAAGTGGTTAGCTAGCCGAGACGGATGCAGCATGCTACCAAAGGTTATTGTGCCGCCACGCCCGTCCCAGAACCAAGTGATGCATAATCTTGCCGACTGTACCTGGGATTCAACTCTGTTTTATTGTTCCTTTTTCGGCAAAGAGTATCTTCCATTTTCCAGGCACAATTGAGGAGATTGAACATATTCCACACATTCCTGGCAACGCTACTGCGGGAAGAAGGGGATGACCCTGATATCTGTCGGCGATTAGCAACACCCTACTTTACATTGCACCTCTGATGCTCAAGAATTTCCCCTTCTCCTTCGAATAGTGCATTCATATGTTCTCATATTACAATCCAAGGCTCAATAGCTTGGTGTATGGCCAATGGCCCCTGTCGACCGGCTACAAGCGGAAGCCATGCCGCAGGACATTTGTGTCATTTTGTTCTAGCGCCAAGATAAACACCAAAATGTACACGACATAGAAATAGTGACTTATTCGTCCACTTTCATATATAAAGAAATGGGAAATAGTGATGGAAAAGCATAAGACTATAGAGAGCAGAAGAGAGAAAGAGATATGCAAAGAGACAGAGCGAGAGAGAGAGAGAGAGAGAGAAGAGTTAAAAAAGAAAGCAAAGGGTGAGCATGTATATAGAGGCTACGAGGAAAAAAAGCAATACGAAAGACGAGAAGAAGCGGCAGGGCGGTGAATTGAACCCGAAGTGGTGTCGAAAGATCCTGGAGAACACAAAGCTTATCATCTGACCAGTAAAGTTCTCGGGTAGGGCGAGTAATCATAGTAAGAGAAACATAGTCGTAATCATGGAACAATTGAGCAGTCAAAAACGCATTGAGGCATGTCGACATTTTTCAAGTGGTATCATTAGCTTCGGGCTGAAGTCCTGGACTAGTGAAAGGCTAAGGCTCTTTTAATGTAAATTCAGACTTTTATGTTGTGGCCGTAATGTTGTTCGAGTGCCATTTAGCCGCTTGTTTCCCAGCACAATGACGGTGATTCCCTCTGTGTTACAGTGACCAGTTGATTGAGTTCTGAGCCGGTGAACGATGCCCCACCGGCTGACTAACTGTGACAGTGTGCCTGACAAGCGACGGTAAAGCGACCCGACACCCGACAACGACACCATTAACACATTCACCCTCCACTAATGAAATTACGGCGTGTCGCCAGGGGCACGGCTCGTGCGCTTTCACCGCAATATATCAGCCAACGATCGTAAAAACACTCCTCCGTCTAGATCCTCCAAACCCACAACAGCGATTGAGGGAAATACTACCCGCACGCCTGTGACGGTTGACGCGTACCTGTGTCATTTGACGCACGTATGTGACGCTTGGCGCGTACCTGTGACGTTTGGCGCACATCTACATGCGCCAAACATATATACGTTTGCCGCACATATACATGTGACCCTTGATGTGTACCTGTGACGTTTGACGCACACCTGTGATGTATGCGTACCTGTGACGTTCGACGCGTACCTGTGACGCTTGATGCGTACCTACGACATTTGACGTACGCATGTCACGTTTGGCTCACGCCTGTGACGTTTTATGTGTGCCTGTGGCGTTTGATGCGCACCTGTGCTGTTTGACGCACGCCTGTCACGTGTGGCACTCAGCGCAATGAACTGTTTGACCGGGTCGGGTTCATCTGGCCGTCTTCACACGGCGAATGACGGCGCTAAACTCGCGCCGGATCCGGCGAAACCGCGCGCAGCGGCCTGCACATCAGCGGGCGCCTCGAGACACTGAGAGGTACCACCGCGACAGGGTCTCGCAGCAGGCCGCACCGCCTCAACAAGCGCACAAAGCAACATCGCAGCTGAACGACATCTGCGCGATCTCTGCGCAAGCTGGATCGAAGTCGGACAGCGCGCATCCGCCTGGAAGCCGCCCGACCCCGCGGAGCAAAGGCCAGCCTGCCGAGGCCCTGCGGCGGATTATTGGAATTTATTGGCCCGCAGTGGTTCCAGTGTCTATAAAGCGGGAAAATATTGTCGAATATTTCATGCATCACGGAATTTGAACGCCGCGGGTCTGCCGGCCCGGTGCTGCTCAGGCCATCCCAGCGCGTCGACCACCCCGTGACCCACATACCCGTGCGGCCCAACACAACGGCTGGATAAGGCGCAATTATCAACACGGAGAATGCGGCGCACTCGTAAACGCACCGCGAGCCGGCCATCGCGGCCGGCTGCCGCCAGTGCATGCGTCAAAGGCCCACAATGCAGCTGGTTTATGAAGCTGCCGGAGAGCCGGCCGCCCGATCGCGGCCGCCTTCGGCGCGGCTGCACCGCAGGCCGGGCCATCGACGTCCTAAACGTCCGAGCCGCCGCCAGCTCGGGAGATTTACGACGGATAGTGACCGTTTTGACGGTCGGGCGAGATCGAACGCTTCCGAGCGCTTGCGGTGGCGGCAATCCCATACGTCACGGAAACAAGGTCGGAGCGGCTGCCGGCAGGTGCCGGCGCGCCGACATGACAGTGTCTCGCCGAGCGACGCACTCTCGACGGAAACAAACAGACAACACCGATATCGGCCGTCGGAAAGGTCGAGCTGGCGGCGTGTGGGAGTGGCTCGTGTTAACGGGACTCGCCAGCATATCATTAGGGAGAGAGAGAGAGAGAGAGAGAGAGAGCGCGAGAGCGAGAGAGGCACTGCGCGGAGTGAAAACGCCGCGCCGACTTATGAATGTTTAGCTCCGGCTTCGCATCGACCGGCGTGTGAGCATTTGGCGCAAGTGTGTCACTGTGTGGTGGGGTTCGCACCGACCACCGGCTGCCACCGACTCGAGAGCACACACACACTGCTCTGCTGCTGCCGCGAGTGGCTGTCCATTCAACCCGTCACGTGTGTGGTTATTAACTGCGTTGAACGGCAACGGCATTTGCTCGTACCGTCCGACCAAACATGCAATACAATCACGCCCAGTGCACTGTGACGCTGCTGGAGCGGGCTGGTGTACACCGTGCGGTACGCTGCGAGAGCGGCTGACCAGGTCGGCTGCTGCAGCCGGCGAGGAGCTCGACGCCAGTCGGAGAGCCGGCCATCAGAGAGGTCAGAGGTGGCCGTGTGCGTGTGCCCGCACCTCTGGCCGGTCCATTACGGCAACGGCAGCTGACGCAGTCGTAAAACGATAGGGATGCCACCGTTAAACGTCGGGTCAGGTGTTAAGGGGAGGCTATTAGACAATGCTGCCGTTAATGTCCCGTGTCAGTTCCTTGTGGCTTTGTTGCTAAGAGATATACTGCTTGAAAAGCATGCGGATTTACGCAGAATATACTTGGATGAGCACCGTAAAATTAAATATGCAGCTGTTTCATAGCTAGGTACGCGATGGATTCAGTACACAGCCTCGACTTAGATTAGACTAATGCGACTGTCAATGTACTCCAACCGATGGCCTGCATACTTAATACAAATACTTTCAAGCCGAACAGTACAAAGTGACTCCTTATTTTTGGATTCATATTGGCTACTTAAACTCTTCGCAAATTATAATGGTATGAGCTATACCGACCAACCTTCTTCATACATGCATGACCTCCCACCAATTTATGGTACTGTGTACGCATATATTAATAACTACTTCTGCCTATCAAACTCACATTTATGTAGCCTGCTTTAGGCCGTAAACCTTGCTTAAATTCATAATTCCAATGGAGTTCCATGGCATTCTTAACACCTTGCAAAGACAGTGTTTGAATTCTCTCCGACTGCGTCGAATTTGACTATACTGCGCTATTTTTCATGTACGGCAGCGTATTTTCTTTCCCATTTACTTTCAATGAGAAGAAGCAGCACAATCATTGATACTCTTCCCAGGATATCCTTTTGTAGGCTTATTATTTACATACTCGCTTTGGTGATGGTTATTTCCGGTTCCCTTCTCGGGATCCCTGCATGTTAAGATCAATGGCGCAACCAGGATTTTCTTATGGGGGACCCGGCCCAAAAAATGCTATGGAACTGGCGTTTTCGGCGTGCTTCGCGCGCCCGACAGTATATGGTTTTTCATGGCGAAAATTTTTAAAATGTCTTGTTTGATGTAGTATATTTTTGGTTCCTAAGGGGACGGGGCTGAGTGGACACCGGTCTCCTTGGCCGAGCCTCTGATAATGATGTTATAATTTCTTCCTATACCTTGAAGAAACGTCTATGCCACTTGATTAACCACTTGATTTCCAATCGATGTCACTTGTAGAAACGCTGCCAATTGAATGTTGAGGTGCAGTTCGACAAATATTTGACGGCGCTACGTATGATTTCATTCATGAAGTTGGCTAGTTTTCAACAAAAAGAGCGCTAGATCTGGTAACAAGGACTAAAGCCAATCGTTCTTATCTTATTGGTATTTCGTGATTATATTTTGCTTTAGTGCTAATGAAGCCAATACTACAACAGCACGAGTCGTCGAATATGTCAACGGAACACAGCATAATGGCTCCCCTTGTGATGTGAACGTAATTAATCAGCTTTGGAAGTTGCTTGGCACTATCAGTGTGTGCTTCTATGGAGTTATATCATTAAATATGATGAACAGCTATAATGCTATTTTCAATCCAAGCAGAATCACGAACGCGGACATACTATTCAAAATAGTTTTAAAAGAAAAGTTTAGCTTGCAGGTGCCGGCAATATCTTTCCCCTTACATGCGCATTGCCCATCTTTTAATAATGTGCAAACATTTCATTAATTTATTTATTCAGAAGCCGATTAAGTAGACGACAAAGGTGGAGAGTGAATCCATTATCCAATCTGCATCCGTTCATTTTAACCAAACTCCATCCCATCCCATATGTTGATAATAGCAAACGGATATTCGTACAGATAGCTAATTCGTTTTAATTTCTACCATCTTAGCAGCATATCCATCTTAAATGAAACCCTCGACTCGGCTATTGACATGGTTAAGCATGTGACCAGTTGGATGGCTGTTATTCGCGGTACGAGTCCAGACAAGGAATGGCTGATTGCTGCCAGCTATTGATGGTTGTGATCTGCATCTCGGCGATTACATTGATCGCCGTATATATCTTATATATCTTACAATATTTGGTGCATGGTACAATAGTTGGTGCATGCAAAGCTATCCCCACATTTGTCATTTTCATTTGATCAGGAAACCTAATAGACAGATCGGCCCTGTCAAAACCAGGGCAGGTAAGAGTGGAAACAGCTGTATGCCCCAGATTGATCATTTAGACATAATGAATCTGAAGAAATCTGACCTATTACCTGGTCGACATCAGATTTCTGCTGAGGGCCTATCCAACAGGAAAATCTGGGTTAACTAGATCTGATAGTTTGAAGACCAAAAGCAGCCAATTCTGCTCTACCAAAATATTCCAAATTTAGCGCCAAAGCTGGACACTTCACCACGTGACTAAATCTAGTCCCTAGTCCCGCCACTACTGCCGTTCGTCAAGCTTGGCAACATTAACGCTTATTGTTTGATGACTTAGTGCACTCGTGGCCACAATCCATGGTTGTTCTGTTCTAGTCTCGATCAGTTTTGCGTGAGGAAACGTGAGAACTTAACACATTTCTTGTAGTTCAAGCTGCACGCCAAGCCTAGGCGCCAAAAAGAAAAACAGATGCGTTAATAGCGTTCAGATAGGTGTCCAGTTCAGCCAGCCGAGTCCAGCTCGAGTCTCAGCAGGACTTGCCCCGGCTGGCGGGCGAGTTTTTCGGAAGGCATTCGCCGGCGTCCGACATGGCCGAACTGAACCAGGATGCGGCGGCCGGCGGGCGGCCGCAGGCGCGCCGGCTTCCCTGCTGACCCACATATCGGCGGCGGCAGCAGCTCAGACGAGCCCCGGGCGTCCGCCGACTCACACTCACTCACACACACACACACACACACACACACACACACACACATACACATACAGACACACACACAAACACACATATACAGACACACACACAAACACACACATACACATGCATACATACGTATCCCCATGCATACAAGTGTGCGGGCACCAGGGGAGAGAGGAGGCTTCCCTTGACTTTGGACGAGTTTCGCAGCGATCTTACAGAAGCTGCAAGGAATGAATGTATTTCAAAATGGATCATACCTCCACCTCCCATTTTACGACAGTTCACATACAGTGGCAGAGACAGAGGCAGAGGAAAAGGGAGCAAGGGCAAGTTTAGCAGAGCAAGCGTGCGCACCGACAAACAGGTGCGTACACTCGCAGTCAAGTGTGACAGCAGACGGACATGCAACCATGCATGCACCCACATCAGCCCGGACGCACTCACACCTGGAACAACAGCACCACCCACATCAGCCCGGACGCACTCACACCTGGAACAACAGCAATTGCATCCATAAGCGCACATGGAACAACAGCAATTGCATCCACCAGCGCACACCTGGAATAACAGCAATTGCATCCACAAGCGCACATGGAACAACATCAATTGCATCCACAAGCGCACACCTGAAATCAATGCTGGCAAGCTCGTTTGGTTGCGGTTTGGTTTTTCGCCATAATAATATGCAACTGTTGAATCGACCACCGCCGAATTCCCCATGCAAATTCAAGGAGCATCTGAAGCTCACCACACACACCTACACACACACACACACAAACGAGCAGTAATTAAACTCACGGTTCTGTACTTACCCCTATCAATAAGGTGACGAAAAATACTCTCCGGAGTAGCATGGCTCCTTCCGAAAGTCTGAAAAGGATAAATGTGTTACTCCAACCTGTCCACATGAAAGCGTTCAGTGCCGCGGATTTTGCCGACATAATCCATCTGATTAGCTAGATAACCTTCATATCTTGCATTCATTTACTTCAGCAATTATATCTAATCAGCAAGCACCGAAGAATCTACAGTAATACAATTTAGCTAGATACTGAACCTTAAGATGCAAACAAATAGCTATTGGACATTTTATGTGTACCCAAATATACATATATATATATATATATATATATATGCATATATATATATATACATGCATATATTTAGATATATATATATATATATATATATATATATATATATATATACCTGTATATATTTATATATATATATATATATATATATATATATATATATATATATATATATATATATTGCACTGCTCAACTTAACATTGAAGGTAACTAACACCTCTAAGTGTATCCAACATAGGTAATTTATAATTGCATAGGAGCATTCCCATGGGCTAGCATTCAATCGCAAATGTTTTTGGGAAAGTAAAAGTTATCACCAGGAACTCCAAGCAGATTTTAGTCCCCTCTAATATTACAGTCCGACGGGAAGCCAGGAAGGGTGCAGCACATTTTAAAACTCTATCGCAGTACTGATTTTCATGTAAGATGCTCACGCATTATTATGCACGTGACTATTCGTACCTATTCGTACAATGTTTCGAGGTTGGATAGTTTAGCATCAATAATTCAAGCATCAGGCATACCTAATAATCGAGCATGATGGGAAACCATGGGTCCAGGACAGATGAAGAATATGGTGGTGATAATATCGGAACACTGCATGCTCGTTTGGTACAACTCAGAGCTAAACATAGGGTATTGCTTGTTATTGAGACCTAATTCACATATTAATGGTCTTCAATGCAAACCTGCTGCTTCCTTTGTACATTTAAATAATAAGAAAAATGCATTGACACTGTCACTTGCTTCTTACATTCCGTAATTCCCCTCCCCATTTGAATAATCTAAGCCAATAACTGATGTGAGGTTTTTACTTTCTTCTAATTTGATATGGTGCACACAATTCATTATTTCTAAATTATAAACAGATGAAGCAAAGTACCAACTAAGTACGTAAGTCAGATCCAGAAACTACTCGGTCTTATCCGTTAGGAAGCCAACAACTCGATCGCAGACTGCCGTAATTATTGCTTCCAGCTAATTCGCGACACTGCATATAATCTGCAGAGGTCAAGCTGGCCAGAGACTCGGCCGCGAGGCTGGCGCGAAGTGCGGAGAATCGACGGCAGAGCCGTCACCCTCTGCACGGCCGGGTCAGTGGGTCGTCGGCGCGTCGAGTGCGACGGAGGCGGGCGTGTTCACCTTGGGCGTGCAGCCGGCGCGACGACGACGGAGGTGTGTGGGCGCAGTGTCGGCGCGTCGGCGCGTGGGCGCGCTCAGTTGCCGCGACCCGGCCGGGCACCAGACACACTCTCGACTCTCCGTCTCTCGACGGTCGGCCGCCGGTCGCCAGTCACCAGCGGCAGCGGACGATGCGACGCCGGCCCGTGTCAAACGCAACTGGCGACCGGCCGGCGCCCGCGCGCCAGCTCGGCCCGCCGCCGAGACCTAGTTTGGCCGCGGCGCCGCCGGCCGCCGGCCGACCGCACGCTCTCCGCGCTGTCGCCGCCGCCGCGCCGGCGATTTCACGCCGCCGCTGGTGTGACAGTGAAACCGGCTCCGACCCCGCCGCCGACCCCGCCTCCGACCCCACCTCCGACCCTGCCTCCGGGTCGCCGGCCGCCGGAAGTGGGGCCCGATTGCCGGCGGCCGCCTCAGGGGTACTCACCGGAAGGGAGCCGACGCGGCGCCATTTTCGATAACTGACGGTGCTGCTTCGTAATTGGCCAGGGAGAAACGTGGCGTTGGCCGTTCCGATAACGCAACCGCCGACGCGCAGCGAAAACGAGGAGGACTCGTGACCTTTGGGACGAGCTGATGTTCGCTTTGAAGACCATAGATAAATTTACGAAATACAGAAGAGTAGGGTGCCTAGCTGTTTGATGGTGACGTTGTTCATCGCTATATCTCAACCAAGATGTTAAGCCTCATCAAATAATTGGCGGAAAGTGCAAAATGCGACTATAGACAAAGTAAATGTGGAACTCGTTGAATTCTCTTATGTTACTAAAAAAAATACGTGTGGGGTCTTTGCATTGCTGACAACTATTTACATTCTCCGCCTCCCCGTTTTCGCTATCTCTGAAAGATTATCAGAACGATGCCACTGGCTATCATCGTGCTATTGCGGCAGTTCCGTTCCCAGTATCGACCATTAATCACAGCCATATCAGCCGCTCCGCCTGCTCATCACGCTCGTCTCGGCCGTCCTCGGCGATGGCCGCAGGCACAACTCGTGTGTGGGGAAAGCGGAAGTATCATGACACTGGAGCGATAATGCCCGCGAGGGACACTCCCAACGCCACTTTCGGCTGGTGTAGCTCACGAAATCCGCATTTACGTTAACGTCCTGGTGTGGTCCCGGCCAAAGTATATCGGCGCACGTACAGCCTAGTCATTTTACCACTGCGCCCAAGGCGCACCTGCTTTCTCGCGACATCCGTCGCTCTCCCACGCCACCATTATCCCAACCATTAATCACAACTGGGGACGAATCGCTCGTTAATTCGCGTTGATGTCTGGAAAAGTTGGGAAGCAAAGCCCCGGTGTGGTGTTCTTCGGAACAATGTTCTTCTTCGGAAGAACATTGTTGGTTCTTCGGAACAATGTTCATTGGCGTGTCATCTGTGACGCTCCAGTTACATTCCAGGTCTGATCAGGCGCAGCCTTCCGCCAACAATCCGGAACACACAAATTACACCGTGAAGCGGAAGAGAAACCCAATGTGATGTGTCTCAATTGGCCAACCACCAGGAACTTTCCATGCTTCCTTTCGTGGGGGAGAACTTACTCGCCTCCCTGAGGGTTGCTGAGGTTTAACATGGGACCTAATGACAGGTGGCTGGAAAGAATAGCATGAAAACTCCTATTTGACTCCCCTCCACTCCAATCACTTTGGAAAAATTCCGCTCATGCGAACCCCAGCAATTGAATGGTTTGACTGTTCAGGGTAAGCGCAGAACATTAGCATTACATTATGCTTGTGCGTTTTCCACCTTATCGGGTATTGGATTTGTGACGCTTGAATGGAGTTAAAGCTGATATTGTTAACATCAGTGTTAACACTATTAACATCGATGCAAATGCATCGACATCAACTGAACCCTTTTACAGGAGGGGAGACACAAAGTGAATCAAATTTCTGTAGTAATTTGTCCGAATTTCCAGAAGGCTTTGGGGAGATTATCTTGCAACATGGTGACGTTGCCTCATTACCATATCTACACAGGGTGTCAATGTCTGCGCTTTCTACTTTGCTCAGGGGCTGTTCGAGGAGCGAGTTATCGGAGGAATGCTCGAAACATTTTCTCAATGTTTGCTAAGTCGTGACATGCCTGTATTCTACGGTCTGAAACTTTGAAAGAAGTGTTAACCGTTCTTCACTAAGCTTAGCAGCCAGCTTTTTTAGACCATTTGCTGGATGCCTTGATAGTTTGCAGCACCTATGCTGACCAGAGACGTGTCCAGGATGAGTAGGATATTGGGCGATATGTTTACTGTCGAAGGTCATTCAACTTGGGTTATTGAGGATCTAGAGAGCTACATGAACGATTATGGAATATTCGAGAACGTTTCAGAACATTTTCAAACACGCCTTGGTCAAGAGCGGCTGCAGACAAAGGTTTGGAAGGAGGACGAGATAAGATAATTGTTTTCCTTCTGGTCCTCTCAATTGACTCGGTATATTTCCGGAAGAGTGTGTAGCACCTATAGTATTGCATACAGTTTCAAAAACAAACAATATAAATATGTGGTGCTAGCTAAAAAATAAATGGCTTGAAAACGACTCCTACTAATCAACTTCAAAATCGTTCGAATACTGTTCTTGATAGACTATCTCGCATGCTGCGTTGCATAGCTGCAAATATAGGCCATTCGACGTGGCGGCGATAGAACATAACACAACAGAGCATGGGATGCAGACGAATAAATAAAGAAGGGAGACTAGGGACATAGACAAAACGTGAAGCCATGTGCACAAACAAAACAAGTTTATTCGAGCTACCCACATGGGCTTGTTTGTAAAGTTTGAGGAATATAAAAATGCCGTAAAGAATGAAATTACCAACACAAGCAGTAGTTAGTGCGTGACATGGGTGTGGACGTTCTAAGATCTGTTGATAAACGGCACCATTTGGCCGAGTTGTGCGATAATGATCCAATTACTATCAGCTAGAGGTGGTAGAGGTTTTCACGTGCCTCTCCCCAGGCCATAACAAGCTCGGGGAGGAGTTCATCCGTGAGCGTGGCTGTGACACACAGACACCTCCGCCGACACTGGCGCCGTCCTCAGGCAGTCCCTGTCTGGTGCCGTTCCCAGACAGTCACTATACTGATGGCAGGGTCCATCCATGAGCGTGGCTGTTGCGAACAGACACCTCCGCCGACACCGGCGCCGTCCCCAGACAATCTGTACTGCAGAAGGGGGGGGTCCAACCATGAGCGTGGCTGTGGCGCATAGACACCTGCGCCGACACCGGTGCCGTCTCTAGACAGTCTGCACTGCAGAGGAGGTGGAGGGTCCATTCATTGGCGTGGATGCGGCGCATAGACACCTCCGCCGACACTGCTGCCATTCCCAGACAATCCCTGTCTGGTACCGTTCCCAGACAGTCTTTGCAGTCTCACTGCAGACATCACTCTGGTTAGTCTACACTTCATTGAAGGAGTTGTCGCACCGCCTCACTGGTGCTCTTTACCCTGATGAGCTGAACATCGGCCATACTGCTGGACCCGCCTCTGAAGGCTTCTGGATCGTTCCCATGATGAAGAGGGTCGATGAGCTCGTGTGCGCCGAGAACCGTCAAACAGCTCATCGATTATCACATCATGTGTGCTGTGCAGACTATCATTACAACCGGGCAGCCTGACTGCATCCATTGTACATAACACTGGGCGGCGTGCCAACCAGAAACATGTACACAACACAAGACGCACAGATCACCGAACACTTCCAAAAATCCGCACAGAAGCGGGGAGGCGCCGTCTGTGTTAACGAGGCATAGACAAGCTGAATGGGCTCGGGATCGATCCACTTTCACCGGCTTCCCGGGCGGCTGATCTAATGCCTACTGTTGAGTCGCAATAGTCGGTTTGATATGGGCATGTGCGGTACCTGATCATCATGGTTGTGTGTGTTGCGATGGCGTGAAAGTTGTTGCATGTGTTATCTATCATGACATGCATGAGTGGAAAATCGCCGCCGTTGTAGTGGATCTTTCGCGAATGCATTTATCAAAACTATTACGGTGCTGTACGCCTGATTGACTGAAGTGTAGCTATTAGCCAATGATGTGTTTTAGTTCGGTGTATAATTTCAACGCTTTAAGTAGAAATACCATGAAGATATTGATGTTTGAACGTTGTCCAATTAATTAGTGGATACTCGTTGCATGCGAATGTTAAATGTATGGAAAAGTATCTGATGCGAAGGTCATATGCAATGAAAGACAACTTATGTCTTATGAAACCATGACATACCTATGAACGTCGCCCGAAGCACCCAGCGTTATGCTATGAGTTATTCCAAGCCGAACCACATTTCAGTGGTTTGGCGTGGTGTACACTATCGGGCCATTTAATGGACGTTGAATGAATCCATCTCCTCCAAATAAGCTTGATGAGACGTAGCCAACGCACATAATGGTAAATCCCTTGAATTATTTTCCATTCCGTTGTGTTTAGTCTCACCTTCCTGTCCACGGATTCACCGACGTCAAGTATTGAAGCTGGATAGCATTTAACGCCATCGAATTCCCAAATAAATATTGTTGTGCTGTCGATAAGTGCCGGGTTTGTCCCCAATTATCACCACCATCATGCGTCAGTGTCAAAGCTAATAAACACTCTGACGTCAGCACGCCGCGATAATGGCGGCCCATCGCAGTGCGCTTGTCGAGCACAAATAGCGGCCGTAAAGGATGCGCCCGGCCACTGCGACAGTGTCTGTGGCGGCGGCTGGCACAAAAACAAACCCACAACGACATGTGTACGCTCGCCGCGCTACTTACGAGGCTGGACATGGCCGGCGGGCAGCTGTGCCTAACGAGCCGGTGAGCGACAGCTGCCTGGTGGTGGTGGCCACCGCTCTACGGTGCGGGACAATCTGCCGGGTGGTGGTGGCCACCGCTCCACAGTACGGGACAATCTGCCGGGTGGTGGTGGCCACCGCCCCACGGTGCGGGACAATCTGCCGGGTGGTGGTGGCCACCGCTCCACGGTACGGGACAATCTACCGGGTGGTGGTGGCCACCGCTCCACGGTGCGGGACAATCTGCCGGGTGGTGGTGGCCACCGCTCTACGGTGCGGGACAATCGGCCGGGTGGTGGTGGCCACCGCTCCACGGTGCGGGACAATCTGCCGGGTGGTGGTGGCCACCGCTCCACGGTGCGGGACAATCTGCCGGGTGGTGGTGGCCACCGCTCCACAGTACGGGACAATCTGCCGGGTGGTGGTGGCCACCACTCCACAGTGCGGGACAATCTGCCGGGTGGTGGTGGCCAACGCTCTACGGTGCGGGACAATCTGCCGGGTGGTGGTGGCCACCGCTCCACAGTAGGGGACAATCTGCCGGGTGGTGGTGGCCACCGCTCCACAGTAGGGGACAATCTGCCGGGTGGTGGTGGCCACCGCTCCACGGTACGGGACAATCTGCCGGGTGGTGGTGGCCACCGCTCCACGGTGCGGGACAATCTGTCGGGTGGTGGTGGCCA
Organism: Ashinkailepas kermadecensis; assembly: GCA_034440615.1. Lineage (NCBI taxonomy): Eukaryota > Metazoa > Arthropoda > Thecostraca > Neolepadidae > Ashinkailepas > Ashinkailepas kermadecensis. The sequence goes on along the minus strand of JAOTOM010000994.1, from coordinate 15,956 downwards.
CCGCTCTACGGTGCGAAGGTATCTGGTAGTTGTAACCACGACTCCACGGCGCGCGAGGAAATATCGACCAGACGCTCCGCCACTCGTGCCACAAGTGTGCCAGCCGCTGATCATCTGCCCCTGACTGCACCTATGTCTGTCCGTCTGCCCGTCTGTCTGCCTGTCTGCCTTTATGTCTGTTTGTATCTTTGTCTGCCTGCCTGTTTGTGTGTCTGCCTGCCTGTCTGGCCGTCTGTCTGTCTGTCCTTCTGTCTGGCTGGTTGTCTGGCCGGCTGACGCTGGGATGTCTGCTCTAGCCGTGACTGACCGGGTCACGGTCCATGACCGGAAGGACAACCAGAAAAGGACCGGAATAACAAACACGTCCGATTTGTCGGTGGGTCTCCTTTGAAGTCGGACTGCGGCCGCTGATTGTATCGCATCATCCAAACCACCTACGGCAAAAGGAAACGGCATGCGAACATTTCAGTGCAGTCCAGGGAAAATTTCGCCAGCTCCATGACTGATGGCAAGCCCCGTCACTTTCCAGAGGCAGGTAAGCTGACGTTCCCACGGGACCGACCGCGCCAGCTCTCACACAGGCGTGCGCGTGTTCAGGACGTCATTAGCACGTGGGCGGGGCCACCGGGAGAGCACCGTGTACGGTGGGTGAGTGCCACACTGAGTGCCGGCCCTGTGAAACCTTGGCCACCGGCCGGCCTGACCGGGTGCCCGCCTCAGGACCGTCTTCCCACATACATGTCTGCGGTCATTTGGCGATCGTGGAGCGTGAACACGAGCATTAGATTCGGACCAAGTCGGGGCGCTTTTTGCCGGAAGGCGGTCGTGGTGTTCACTCTCTACGGCTGGCACCCTGAGCGTGAGAGACACCCACGCCACAGAACAAGTTCCAGCCAGCCACAGGCAAGGTTGATTCACACCCAGTGGAGCACAGTTCGTCTTTCTGGGAATGACAAATTGCAGCTGTGAATTTCACATTTGCTTTTCCCACCCACATGTTCCAATGTCACGAAAGCGGCCTGGACTGAAACCGTGCTGTGATGGACTTCACAAATAATAATCGGCGTCTGGGGCTCGTGGCGAAAGGAGGTCAATCCCGATTATAAAATTTTAACAACCTGCATAACATGGATGAAGTCTTAAGGTTAAGAAGGTGTGCCTGCGCCTATCCTTGCCTTCCCCTGTGGCTTCCTGATAGTTGCACAATCCGATAGTGGTATACCCTTTAACGAAGCAATGCCTAGAGATGCCGGATACATTTTTCCGGTGGTAGCAGCGATGGCTACCTTGCATGCACCAAAATGACGACCTGGGTGACGTACATCTGTTAGTTTTCGATGATTAGCGATGCAAGTGCAACGTTTCTCGTATGACTGGGACGGGACCAGCGACACCGAAGCTGTTCAATGGCCAGCTCATCTCAGCATAAGTGTACAGCATAATGGTCCGTGTCCTAACGTACACACCTCATACCAGGCGGTGCAGTTGCATCAGAATGGTCCGCATCCTATCGTACACACCTCATACCAGATGGTGCAGTTACATCAGCATAGTCTTGGTCCAACGAAGCCAGCAAGTGGAAAAACTCAGATTTGCTGGATACTTCCATGTGCACATGATACTAATAAACATCTGTATCTCCATGACTATTCGTAAGACGACCTCGGTCACACGTGGTCAATGACTAAAAAAACACTTCTGATTGTACTGTCGGTCTCCAGCATCAGCTACCAATGCATACTATTGGACTAAGCTCCCACGCCGACGGACTGCTCAAATGCAGGACGCCAGTTTTCATACTTCAAGCGGCAATGATGGACCTGCTCCTCATTTGTGGATGGACGAAGACCAACGCCGCAACGCTGCTTGGCTGCAAGCTGGGATGAAAAGAGCGAAGGAGTGGGCGGATCACCGTCCCACCCGCCTACTAGCTGTCATAATGTTGCAGAAGGACAAAATGAGGCAGGGTCGTAAAACTCGATAGCTTGGCATTAAGCACCCCAGTGCAGGTCACGGTGATTATTGCATATCAAGTACAGGTCACGGTGGTCCCGACATACCAAGTACAGGTCACGGTGGTCCCGACATACTCAGTGCCAGTCACGGTGGTTCCGACATACCCAGTATAGGTCACGGTGGTCTCGACATACCATGTACAGGTCACAGTGGTCTCGACATACTATGTACAGGTCATGGTGGTCCCGACATACTCAGTGCAAGTCACAGTGGTTCCAACATACACAGTACAGGTCACGGTGGTCTCGACATACCATGTACAGGTCACGGTGGTCTCGACATACCATGTACAGGTCACAGTGGTCTCGACACACTCAATACAGGTCATGGTGGTCCCGACATACCCCGTACAGGTCACGGTGGTCCCGACATACCAAGTACAGGTCAAGGTGGTCCCGATATTCCAAGTGCAGGTCAAGGTTGTTCAGACATGTCCAGTACAGGTAACGGTGGTCCCAATACATTCGGTACAGGTCACGGTGGTCCCGACATTCCAAGTACAGGTCAAGGTGGTCCCAATACATTCGGTACAGGTCACGGTGGTCCCGACATTCCAAGTACAGGTCAAGGTGGTCCCGACATGTCCAGTACAGGTAACGGTGGTCCCAATACACTCGGCACAGGTCATGGTGGTCCCGACACACCCCGCACGGGCCGCGGTCGCCGACACTGGGTCAGCCGGCCGGCCCGTTACACGCTCAAGGCCAGGCGGCCGAGAAGCGGCAGGAACACCTGGCGAGAGGCCCGGGCAGACCGTCTCGGCCGCCGCTACCATCCCAGCCGCCGCCTCAGCTGCCGCCGCCGCCCCCCCCCCCCCCCCGCCGCCGCCTCGGCCGCCGCTACCCTCCCAGCGCCCCCCGCGCCGCCGCCGCCCCGGCCGCCGCCGCCCCGGCCGCCGCCTCAGCTGCCGCCGCCGCCGCGCTCCGCCAACGAATACGATGGAGCAAGGAGGCAATGCCGGCCATTAGGAGACAAGGCAATACGAATAAATTTGAAGCCCGCAAGTGACTGAGCGATGTGGTTGGTGCTGGTTGGTTGTTGGTTGGTGATCGGGTTGGTGGTTACATGGTTTCGTTTGCGATAATATGTTCTCATGTCATCAACTCAACATATCTTGATTTTCTATGTTCTCGGTCGGTTTTGCCAGAGCATCACCACGATCAGCAAGCGTCGAAATCAGAAACGCCACGGCGCACACAGCGCAGCGGCTCTGTCACTTGCATGAATTTCGCTTGGCTGGCGGGAATGTCTCCGGTATTCGGCACACAGAGCTGCTCGAGGCAAGGCTGCGAATCCGGGACGCGCCATTCCTGGCCCTCGGCACTGCATGGATCGTCAGTCCTTGGCTGTCTCGGCAACGGCTCTGGCGATTTCATTTGCACATCTGAGGTGAGCGTAGGTCCTGGCCAGCCGACTGTGCACCGCTACACAATGGGTAGCCGTACCCTGCGGCTCTCGTCAGACGCGTCCGCCGGGGTGTCAGGAGCGACCTGACACCCGGCGGATGTTCGGCGCAGAGCCAGCTCAGCACGTAGCGTACTCTTGGCGATCAGGATCAGCAGACAGGCCATCAACAGTGTCAAACTCAGCAGCTCAAACGTCAAGCTCTACCGCACGGGAGACAGCTGCTGCAGATGCCGGTAACAACAGATTATAACTAGGGTGTAACTGTTTAGGCGTGCAGGATGCTCGCCCTACCAGCCTTGCGGCAGCCAAACAACTTAAAACACTTGCAACGGCAATTGTTGACAATTGTTGGCCAATTTCATGGCGTTGCATGGAAGCTGACATAATTGAGGTTTTCAAATCGAGGTTCCACTCAATCAGCTTTATCTTCCTAGGGTCACAATCCAGAGGCGGCGACAGCCCAGCCGGCGGAGTCCAGAGGCGGCGACAGCCCAGTCAGAGGATGTCCAGGGAAGACGACAGCTCGTCGGTTCCGGTCGGCCGTCTCCCATCGTCCTTGACATTCGGCGCGCGACACGGAAAGGCGGCCGTCGTCGCGTGGCGTGCGACCAGGAATTCAGGTTAGCCAGCCGCCGCCTCGCTCGGCGGCCAAGCGAGGCGGCCAAGCGAGGCGGTGGTCTGCGGTGAGTGGGCGCCGCAGGAAGGCGCCGTGACGTGCGACATACGCAGACGGCAGGTGCGACATCCGACGGTCACGCGACACATGCGAAACACGGTGGTAGCTTTGTGCCGTGACGCGCGACACACGCAGACGGCAGGTGCGACATCCGGCGGTCGCGCGACACATACGAGACACGGTGGTAGCTTTGTGCCGTGACGTGCGACACACGCAGACGGCAGGTGCGACATCCGGCGGTCGCGCGACACATACGAGACACGGTGGTAGCTTTGTGCCGTGACGTGCGACACACGCAGAGGGCAGGTGCGACATCCGGCGGTCGCGCGACACAGACACATACGAGACACGGTGGCAGCTCTGTGCCGTGACGCAGGCGAGTCACATGCAGCGACAGCCAGGGGCGACCTTCGTCGAAGTGTATCGATGGGCAGGCTGCTGAGCGTCTATTCAGAATTGATTTGACCTGGCGTTAGCATTCGCGTTGCATGTATGGCGGATCTATTGGTGAATGGATTGGTGGTAAGGTTAGGTTTGGGAAATGACTGGGTTCATCTTCTCAAAGAGCAACACGTCAGTAGCAGGTAGCATCGTCCCCGCTCATTCAGAATGGAGACGTGAGCAAGCCAGTTATCTGGTGGCGTGGAGCTGCTACGAAGCGAAATACTTGCAACAGCACACGCGCATCGAGTAGCGTATCAGAGCGGGAGGCAGAAGTAAGCTTCAGTCATGCGAGAGAGTCATTCATGCTCTTCCGCACGCGAATACCAACACCACGCCAGCGCCCACGCCCACACCCACGCATTCTGTCCACACCTAAATCCACGCCTACACATCGAGTGGTGGTGCCGGCGTATGGCAGATACATGGCGTGACTCATAGACTATGCTGCTGAAGCCCAGCGAAATTGAATCAATACAAAAGAAAATGAGCGGCGATAAGGATGCACTCGGCCGGTAACGATGCCCGATGGCACACGTCGCCGGTAAGTGGCACTCAGTGAAGCTCTCAAACAGCAAGTAGCTTTCAAGCCGGTCGCGGCAATCGAACTGACGTTTCGTCAATGGAAATTTCTACCGAGAGGGCACCTTGGGAAACTTAATATCTTGATGATATCTACTGATGATGAAATGATGAAATGATATCTACTTTCGACCGTATTTTATAATCATCGAGGAAAGGTCATCGTATAATATTGATGTACTTGATATCCCCATTGAATCACACATCGAGGGTACGGTTGTGTCAAGTCAACGCGGCAGGTATTCCGCGGTCGAGAGCACGGACCGGCCGGTGTGGCAACGTGCCGACCGACGAGTCCCTGTAGCCCCGTGCCGGCCGACGAATCTCTGCACCCCCATTGCCGGCCGACGAGTCCCTGTAGCCCCGTGCCGGCCGACGAATCTCTGCACCCCCATTGCCGGCCGACGAGCCCCTGTAGCCCCCGTGCAGACCGACGAGCCCCTGTAGCCCCCGTGCAGACCGACGAGCCCCTGTAGCCCCCGTGCAGACCGACGAGCCCCTGTAGCCCCCGTGCAGACCGACGAGCCCCTGTAGCCCCCGTGCTGGCCGACGAGCCCCTGTAGCCCCTGTGCAGATCGACGAGCCCCTGTAGCCCCCGTGCTGGCCGACGAGCCCCTGTAGCCCCTGTGCAGACCGACGAGCCCCTGTAGCCCCGTGCCGGCCGACGAGCCCCTGTAGGGGTCCCGACGCGAGGTTGCCGGCCGCCGCCGGCGGGCAGCACGCCGCGCCGACTCGGTCCGGTCCGGCCGCGGCCGCCGAGCCGGCGGGCGCGGCGGGCGCGGAGAAAGCCTCTCCAGTTGAGCTGCGGCACGGTGTGCGGCCGACCGGACCGACGACGTGACGCGGACGGTGAAAGGCGGCGGCGACGGCCGACGCCCGGCAGCCACCCGGACGTGCTGCCGCCGATGGCCGCGGCCGCAACAAAAAGGCCAACCAGAGCGCGAACCGGTCGTGCACTCCGCCCGGCGCGTCCGACGGCCCGCACTTGTCGCGGACAGGCAGGGCGTTCACCGAGCCGAGAGATCAGTGTGTGGCCTCAGGTTGGACACGTGGCGACATTTTCACCAGGCGCAGACAACTTCACTGGGATCAGTCTGCAAATGTATTTTTATCGGGCGGTGGGTGGGAAAATAGCAATGGGCGTTTCGTTTTGCAACTGTGCAGAATTGAATCCCTTAGATTGTAATAAGATCCATTGCTGGTGAACGTCGGCATTTTTCACATATAATCTTTCAAACATGGTGATTAAAAGTTAAAAAAGTGAGAGCTAGCTGAAGATGTGTTTCGCCTGTGTGCATTGGGAAGTTCGTTGTAGCAACACGCATGGACAATCGGAAGAAACATTCGACGCGTGAAGTTGGATCAATAAGCTTCTCTCTCGTGATGAACACTTTCAGCATCCTACCTCAACTATTCGGCTCACCACAACATTGATAAAACCTGAACACTTTCATCATCCTACCTCAACTATTCGGCTCACCACAACATTGATCAAACCTGAACACATTTCCGATAGGGCGACGCTTCATTCCCTGTCCATGGGTTCCGATTACCATAAACCAGGTGGAAATTTTCTCGAGTTCTTCACGAACACCTGGCTACGTTATGAATGACTGGCACCTTTGCGAGCACGTCTCACGAATGCTGCACGACGTGCCAACTCCGAAGCGGGAAACGAATTTACCGCGAAGCAAATTTGACGGTGATCGCAAGAAGAGTGGCAGTGGCGCCGCCTCGACAAAAGAAACAAAACGGTTTGAAAGTGAGTTTCATGTCATTGCATTCGAATGTTCATGTTCCCCTTTTCCACGTCCATGCTTCAAAGTCGAGATTAACGGTTCAAATCTGGCCAACATACCTGTTGGCAGGTCTGTGAAGAGATCGATGCAAATCCTGCAAATAATCATCTGGAGGCAGTTAGCGGCATTGTCGTATAATGTGTGTAATTCCAAGCCAAGGACGCTAAAATTGGATACAAAATCTCCAAATGGTGGATGTTGGTGTGCCAACCTGCATTTCCATATCGTTTTTTACCTGCAACCTTCCCGATTTTATCTCAGAGGGCTGCCCTGAATTCACATACCTGCCTCGAAGTTCTCATTATCTATTCCTCCTCGTTCCCGGTGTCTAACATGGAAGAAACCCTCCCTTCTCCACTATGCAATGAAAGCCAGCTTTATGCACCACTATGGAATGAAAAAACAGCTCTATGTACCACTATGTAATTAATGCCAGCCCTATGTACCACTAAGTAATGGAAACCAGCTATGTGTACCACTATGAAATGATAACCAGCTCTATGTACCGCTATGTAATGAAAACCAGGTTCTTCGTTGCGCATGTTAAGCACGATCACATTAATCATGCTGAGCATTGTGGACTATCATATCGCAACTGGCTATTTATTTACTCCCAATGTGACTATTTGTAGTAAAACTGGCTCTGGCTGATATTTCTTTCAATGACGTAACGAAGCACCAGGTTCTGGATATGGCATTATCCGAGAGCATTGGGTTTCCGTCGGAATTTGCCGTCTTGCCTGCCAGCACCTGGCGGGATATATTCATACTCGCCAACCAATCGGCTACCAGAAATGGGAACATCAGGAAGACAACCAGAACAACTACGGCGTAAAGCTAGCTTCTTGGATTATGCCCGGCTAAATGTAAATCCTACCCAGTCAGCTCCGGTTGCCTTTCTCCGATTACATGGAGAGTCCGGAACATCATCCAGGAAGTTCTCGTCCGTCGAGCGTAACCGATCCGGCCGGTTGGGGTCCTGGCGCGGCAGACGTGCGCGCAGATATGCGCTAAGCCTCGGCGCGCCGCCGGCGATCTGTGGCGCGCCATTCTGTGGCGCGCCATTCTCGCCGACCTATATCGGCGGCGGCAGTGGGTCACAGCCCATTGCCGGCGACACTGGCGACGGCGGCGCGCGCGCCGAGAACAGGCACGCGGCCGCGCTGCTGCCGGCCCGGCCAGCACGCGCGGCCCGCTCTCTCGCCGCCGAGGCGCGCCGCCGCCGACGGCCGTGGCGGCCGCGTGCAGACTGCTATCGCAGTGGGCCATCGGAGCGGCCGGCTGACGCGCTCAGATGGGCCGGTAGTCGAGCCGCCGCCGAGCTGCCGAGCCTCCGCCGAGCTGCCGAGCCCGCCGAGCTGCCGAGCCCGCCGAGCTGCCGAGCCCGCTGAGGTCACGTAGCCCGCCGAGCCAGCCGAGCCCGCCGAGCCCGCCGAGCCCGCTGAGGTCACGTAGCCCGCCGAGCCAGCCGAGCCCGCCGTGCCCGCCGAGCCCGCCGAGTCCGCCGAGCCCCAGAGCCCGCACGGCGGCGGACCGACTGCCGGCTCCGCCCTGCCGGCGGCGCTCATCAGACCCGGGTTGGCCATGGACGGGGGTCAACCGGTCGCGTTTTGTCGCAGATTAGCGCCGACGGAGATTGGCACGAAGAGCTCGCAGAATTAGGTGGCTGCAAGTGTGCAATTATCCAGGTCACGTGCGGGCGTCCACGACCGCATTGCCAGCGCCATAACTGCTTTATGACGTGGTCACCTATTGTACTCTTGTACACAGCAGCAATGCGGCGGTTTCGGTACCGATGCGGACACGCTGATCGGGGTTGGTGCGTGCTACGGCCGTGTTTTCTCCCGGCCCTGTGGACATGACGTGGCGTCGGCTGCGCTCCCCGGGCAAGCCGTGGCGTTGGGTGCCAGGTGACCCCGGACAAAACGTGGCGTCGGGTGCTCTCCCCGGACAAGACTTGGTGTCGGGTGCTCTCCCCGGACAAGACGTGGCGTCGGGTGCTCTCCCCGGACATGACGCGGCGTCGGGTGCTCTCCCCGGACAAGACGTGGTGTCAGGTGCTCTCCCCGGACAAGACGTGGTGTCAGGTGCTCTCCCCGGACAAGACGCGGTTTCCCAAAATTCCGAAGGGGGGTGGGGTTCTCTCCCGGACATGACGTGGTGTCAGGTGCTCTCCCCGGACATGACGCGGCGTCGGATGCTCTCACCGCGTCAGTGTGTCGCTTTGTTTGCCGATACTCGGATAGCCAGCTATCGGATGTCGGCACGTTTCGCTCTCGGTTGGCCATTGTTTCCCGGCGCGACGTCAGGTGCAGCACGCAGCGCGGGCGGACTGGCCGGGGGCGCTGAGTGTGGTATCACTCGCCACCGTGGCAGCAGCAGCTCCAGCCGGCCCTTCAGCCTGATCAGACGGCTGTACTGAGGCCGCCGCGTCTGCTCACCGGCAAAGCGCGACTGCTGCTGCGCGCCATCAGACCATTACCAGAGATGCCTGTGATGAGGCAGTCGGAGCTGGACATGTGGCGTACGCCTCTTGCTTCAGAGAGGATCGGCATCAGGAACAGTTTCACCCACGCCAACCGAGTCCATTTTGACAGCCTTCACATCCGGGGGCTGGCATACCGTTCACATTTCTGCCCTAACTGACATGGAGCCACGGAGCAAACAGAAAAATGTGTAGAAAACAATGCAGCGCGTTATCTCTCACGCGACACATCGAACAGAAACAGCTAAATACACATTGGGGGTAAGCCAGTGACCCTCCAGATTGGGCGAAAAAAAAAATTTCCAGAAAAGTCCGTTAATGGCAGTTTCAACTGAATCCTCAACCGAATGTAAATGAAGCAGAAGCCAAGTGCTAGTGTGGCTTAGATTCGGATAAATATTTCCACATCTTATCTGGCCACGAAATGTACCTCACGGTTAAGAGGCCAGGTGCAAAAAATAATCCATCTCAAATAATTTTAGCAGAACGCTACCTTAGGAGCTTATCGCCAAACGTTCGCATCCAAAACCATATCATTCGCTCAAGTGTGCACGTGAGCCTTCCCTGATTGACGTAATGTAGATCGTAGATCGCTGGTAGATCTCACGATTCCTGAATGCCGCGTGGATAGTTTTTTTTATTGAAGTAGACCAGTTTTGTATGAGGCGATGCATCAAACAGTCGCCGGCTGAATTGACTGTTGCCAGAGCGACCAGAGGCGGACGGCGTCTACGGAACTCACCGCTGCTACCAAACAGCATAGCGTGTCTCGGACAGCTGAAGCAGGGCTCCATGATCGAGATCAGCGATTGTATGAGACACACAAACGAGACCATGCCAGGTAATGTCAAGCCATAGATTGGACCAGGTCGGGCCGTACCTTCCTGACTTGTACTTACTTGACACCACACAATCTACATCAGTATATTGTGTCACAATCTGTGCGCACTGTCCTTCCCGCTACCGTCTCCCATCCCGCTTCACAGGTGGTCCTTCTCCCTCCCGCCCTCTCTCTCTCTCTCTCTCTCTCTCTCTCTCTCTCTCTCTCTCTCTCTCTCTCTCTATCTCGCTCTCCCTACCCTCCGTCCATCCAGCCCACCTGGCGGCTCGGTGGCCACGGTGCTCGTCCAGCCGGAATTGATGACTCGCTCGGAGCCCGTTTGCACAGTGACCTATATAGCGGGCAGCAGCAGATGTGCCCGTCCGTAATGGGCACACGGTGCCGAGACGAGCTGGCGGCGAGCCGGGCCGGCCAGGTGCGGCCGCGGCCACGATCAATGGGCCGGGGAGAAGGCGATCGGGATACCTGTGGAGCGACGGCGGGAACGGAGCGGGGAGGGATGGCGGCGCCGGAAAATCCAATTCCGCGAGAAAGACGAGCTCAGCCAACCAATGGACCTGCGCGACGCTCGTCTTTTCAGTCGGGCCTCTGCGGTGGTGGCCTTAATGACTCGGTGTATTGGGACAGGTGTGCTGCATCAGAGGTGGTCGGAGTGGCCTGTGTATTGGGACAGGTGTGCTGCATCAGAGGTGGTCGGAGTGGCCTGTGTATTGGGACAGGTGTGCTGCATCAGAGGTGGTCGGGGTAGCCTGTGTATTGGGACAGGTGTGCTGCATCAGAGGTGGTCGGAGTGGCCTGTGTATTGGGACAGGTGTGCTGCATCAGAGGTGGTCGGGGTAGCCTGTGTATCGGGACAGGTGTGCTGCATCAGAGGTGGTCGGGTGGCCTGTGTATTGGGACAGGTGTGCTGCATCAGAGGTGGTCGGGGTAGCCTGTGTATTGGGACGGTGCTGCATCAGAGGTGGTCGGGTGGCCTGTGTATTGGGACAGGTGTGCTGCATCAGAGGTGGTCAGGGTAGCCTGTGTATTGGGACAGGTGTGCTGCATCAGAGGTGGTCGGGGTAGCCTGTGTATCGGGACAGGTGTGCTGCATCAGAGGTGGTCGGAGTGGCCTGTGTATTGGGACAGGTGTGCTGCATCAGAGGTGGTCGGGGTAGCCTGTGTATTGGGACAGGTGTGCTGCATCAGGTGGTCGGGGTAGCCTGTGATTGGGACAGGTGTGCTGCATCAGAGGTGGTCGGGTGGCCTGTGTATTGGGACAGGTGTGCTGCATCAGAGGTGGTCGGGGTAGCCTGTGTATTGGGACAGGTGTGCTGCATCAGAGGTGGTCGGAGTGGCCTGTGTATTGGGACAGGTGTGCTGCATCAGAGGTGGTCAGGGTAGCCTGTGTATTGGGACAGGTGTGCTGCATCAGAGGTGGTCGGAGTGGCCTGTGTATCGGGACAGGTTTACTGCATCAGAGGTGGTCGCAGTGGCGGAACACATGAATATTTCCGTCACGGTTTCCCGTGTGACCCAGATAGCCGCGCCCGATAGCTCCGGTACCGGCGGCACGGACGCAGACTTGGCCCGACAGTCGGTCAGTCGGCCGGACAGTCGGTCAGTCGGCCGGACAGTCGGTCAGTCGGCCGGACAGACGGTCAGTCGGCCGGACAGACGGTCAGTCAGTCGGCCGGACAGTCGGTCAGTCGGCCGGACAGTCGGTCAGTCGGCCGGACAGTCGGTCAGTCGGCCGGACAGACGGTCAGTCGGCCGGACAGTCGGTCCGGCCGACAGACCGACTGACCGACTGTCAGTCATCCGAACAGTCGGTCAGTCAGCCGAACAGTCGGGCAGGCAGACACACAGACAGCCAGTCAGTCGGACAGTCAGTCAGTCGGCCGGACAGACGGTCAGTCGGTCAGACAGACACACAGGCAGCCAGTCAGTCGGTCCGGCAGACACAAGCGGACAGTCGGTCAGCAGTCGACGCAAGTCAGTCGGCCGGAAAACAGACAGCCAGTCAGTCGGACAGAAACACACACATGGGCAACCAGTCGATGAGATAAATGCAGACAATCAGCCAGTCAGCTTGGAAGGCAGCTAAATTTGCGTCGAATTGTGCATCATTTGTCGCGTTCGTTTGTAGTATAAATCTGTTCATATCTGCATTGTTTGCCGGTTCATCTATATGTTATAAGTAGGTTGATGTAGGGGTGTGAGACACCATTAAGGGCAATCGTCGAGCGAGTGCCAGGTGACTCCGAGGATGCAGGCACAGGGTCGGGGATCACAACGGGGAGACAACTTGTGAGCCGACCGCAACTGGGCTCTCTGGGCAGCCTGTGAAGGCAATACTGCTTCTGATATCATATGATATTCATATGATTGTGATATGATTAGGCTTTCAATGTCAAGACTGACAATTCGTATTCTGCTGGCATCTCAGAGTTGCTGCTGCCGCCGCTATTGTGGCTGCGGTTATGTCGACTTCAATATGCATGTAGTCGCGGGCGTGGTTTGGTATACTTTTGGGGTGGCTCAAGCCATTCCGACTTCCTTTTGAGCCATCCTAATGAGTATGAAAAAGAAAGCAAGCATTATAACGCCAGTGCACATTGCAAGATTACTCAGAAATGCGTCACGGTCATCATATTTTGTTAGTTACCTAATATCTGTTGCTTATAGGACGTTACCACTATTTAGTGTTCCGAGTCCGAAAATCCTGTTCATCCGCAGCTGTCAAGTTAAGCTCTCCATTCGTAAATGGAAAGCACACTTGCATTGGATACATCGACATTTTTACCATATCTTTCAGTGACCAATGGCTAGGTTTTATGGTTGCATCAGCATGGACAAACAAAACTTTGCGCCTTCCAGTCTTACGAAGCTCATCAAAGTGTTCTCAAACGTGACCTTCGTGACCGAGTTCTGCTTAGTAGCTTAGTGCTAGTGTTTTGATATCGTAATATAGTTGATATATTGCACACTCTATATCTGTCGACGTCAAGTAACGCGCCTTATATACGATCAACGCATACCAGGGGTGGATCTAGGCATTTTCATGAAGGGATTACTCGTCAGGAATGGTATAATTTCCTCGGAAGCGCGCCACTGCAAACATCCCTCGAGGTGTGTATTCGGCTTAAAATCCGATGAGAGGTGGTGGGGTGCACTCGAGCATACTGCACCTTTTCCTCTCGATGAGCGTCTTTCGCTGAACAAAAATCCGTTCAGCAGGGGAAGGGTGCACTCACGCCTTCCCGGAGGGGCGCATTTTTACCGGTCAGAGGGTCGTCACCATTCCATAGAGGGCACATTCCCCCAGTGCCCTCGCCCTGCATCTGCTTCTGAAACACACTAACATGTTCCGTGTGTATATGCTCAGTGCATGTTTCCCATGGCTCCCATTGTACCCTTTATCTTCGGGAATTTGGGCCATCCCAATTATTTTCATAAAACGACACCCTTGAATGTAGTGACATGTGCGGTCAGTGAGTGTTAGTGACCTTAGAGGTATACCAGACCACAAAGGTCGTCTGTGCCGTTTGCAATAGGGCAGAGCAAGTGTGTATTTATTTTAAGAGGAGCGCTACATTAAGCTGTATATATATATATATATATATATATATATATATATATATATATATATATATATGTATATTTATATATATATAATATATATGTATATATATATATATATATATATATATATATATATATATATATATATATATATATATATATATATATGCATATATACATGTATATATACTGCATATATACATGTATATATATATATATATATATATATGTATATATATATATATATATATATATATATATATATATATATATATATATATATATGTTTGCTTGTGTGTGTGTATGTGTGGCGGTGATAAAGCTTAGTTTACTTTATCAATCTGCAGGATGTCTCTGTTGTGTGGGAGGGGCTGATTTGTGTGATGTGTGGCAAGCTGTGGCACAACTAAATCGCTCCCGGCTCGGCTACGTTGACCTATGTGAAGTGCCTTAAGTTTCCAATTTCGCTACGTTCACCTTGATTGTTCTTGGATGACTGTGGCCTATGACCTCACTGATGGCACATTGTTGGTGCCCCGATCCCCACCGCTCTTGAAATTCCGGTGTCGCCAGCCCTCCCTGTATCTTCCACATCAGGATAAGGGGAGTTGCCCTCCCCCTACACTAAGTATTGTAAACAGAGCCTCTCAGCTCAAAGTGTTAATTATCGAGACCGATGTGAATTTTAGATCATTAATCTAAAATTGGCTCACGGGCTGCGGAAATTGATATCTTCAAACCGTCAGAAGTTCCAAATTGCGCACTGAATCCAACACTAGGTAGTAAGGTGTGAAATATATTCGATCCGGGAACATGCGGCTCCACGTGCCATCAACTATTTTGCAGACTTTATCTTTATCTTTACCTTTGCCTTTGCCCATGCCAGCACGAAACTCTCAGGAGCTGGTGAGCTAGTAAGTTGCTTAGCATGCGCAACGTCGATGAGAAAACGATGCGTTGCAAATCGCATGGCAACACATGGGAAGATTAACTGCTCGTGCGTTGCGTGCGCTGGGCGTAAACTCGCATTCTTGGCCTTAAGCATACGTCAAATGAAAAAAGAAGCCCGGTGTATCAAGTGATCTTGCACAAGAGAACTAGCGTGCAGCACGAACGGTCCGATCGCAATCATCTTGACATCTTCGCTCTTGATTAAGGTTTGTCTCGACAGGAGAGAGCAGTTCATACAAGAGCCTAATTACCTCCGGAATTAATTTGTCGGAAAGAAAATCAGCGCCGGGTCTCCGGCGTCGGATGACCCATATTAAGGCGCCGATACTGTCGAATCACATGCGAATGCCGAATCCGGCACTGGTTTCTCTGAACGGACCCGGATCTGACAATCGTTTCCCTGAACGGACCCGGATCCGACACTGGATCCCTGAACGGACCAGGATCCGCACTGGGGGCCATGAACTGACCCAGACCGCTCCAGCCTCGTGCGCGTGTCCAGATCCGATAATGACGCACCACCTGACCCGGATAACCATCACTGCGGTCACCGGCGCGAATTCATGCCGAGCCGGACCCACCGGAGGCGGGAATTTGCCCGCCGGCGAAGCCACCCGGACCGGGGCGAGTTCCCATCGTCGTCTCATCAGAAGCAGCGGCACATCAGACTCCGGGGTCCGGCACGAGCTTCCGCAATTTCACGTCTGATTTGGTGCTTCATGTACACCGACACTTAGACGACCAGGGACTGTTAACAACCACGGCTGGCTTCCGGAAAGTCATGGCTATCCAGAGCTAGACATCTGTGAAGTTGTGTATGTTAGGAAGTGGATGCCGGGCCGCCGACGCCCGGACATGACGCATTGCTGGAGCTCGTACTGTCCCGTGTGATCGCACGGGACGATGTTATCGAGCGCTGTGTTTTATTGAAGAGCCTAACGAGTACGTACCAGTCGTACAGACGTGATGCATGTGCCGAGCACCCGTAGTGTACGGACGCGCGTGCGGTGTTGGGTGCAGTCGGACTCGACGATGGATGTCGCTGTTTGGATTGTTTGTCTTATCAAGATGCGGAGAACATGCGATATATATGCCGACCGCACGACCAGCATGCGTCGTTCGGCGAGCGTGGCAACGTGGTATGATCCGATGCGCCGGAGCCGGGCCACCGCGCTGACAGGATATCGGCTGAAA